>PVIA01004073.1:0-148869 GCA_004024845.1 Tonatia bakeri
AGACTAATCAGGAGACTGTTGTAGTCACCACGTGAGAAATGATGTAGCTTAGACTTTGGTAACAGCAATGGAGGCGGTAAGAAATTGTTGAATTCTGTATCTTTTTGGAGGCAGAGGCCACAGCATTTTGAGATGAATTGGATGTGGGGTGTAAGACAAAGAGAAGACTCAAAGATGACTCTCAGGACTTTTGGCCTGAGCAACTGAAAGGATGGAGTTGTAGAGCAGGTAGGGGCCAGATGAAGGGTTTAGGTTGGACATGCTGAATTTAAGATGACCATTTGACATCTACATATGATACCTGGATATCAGGTATCTGGATGTCAGAGGAGAGGTTGAGGCTGGAGGAATATTTGGGAAAAGATTCATGAATAAAGAATGAAGGAAAAATACCTCAGAATCCTGGTAGAAAAGTCCCTAACTTTAAAAATGGGGTTTAAGGAGCCAACGAGGGGCACCTCCTTGTATGGTGACCCTTGTGAACATGTGCTCTGCGTCTAAGAATTTTGGATTCCTTTTTTTAAAATTTATTTTTTAATCCTCACTCGAGGATATATTTATTGATTTTAGAGAGAGAGAAGACTGGGGTGGGAGAGATTGGTTGCCTCCAGTATGCGCTCCGACTGGGTATCAAACCTGCAACCTTTTGGTGTACAGGACAATGCTCCTACCATCTGAGCCACCCTGCCAGGGCTGAATTTCAGATCCTTAGGGTAGAAGTTCATATCATTGATTTAAACCTTCTCTTAAAATGAAAGCATTAAAGCTAAAAATTTCTCTCTAAGTAATTTATCACACTCTATTTTCAAACACTATTTCACTACTTTCTGTGTAATCAAAGAGCTTAGAATGCTTAATATTGTAGGGATTATCCAATATTTGAAGGTTTTGAAAGAACATTTATCCTTGAAACTATTTGGGTCCCAACTCTTCTTTGGGGAACACGGGACAGTTTGTTAACTTGTTCTTATCAATCTGATATAAAAATAGAAGGACTTCAGAATGACAGACCAGAAAAACCATCTAATGTGTTTAATGAAAATATTTATCAAATTAACTATGACCTTCAAGTTCTTAGGAAAAAAAGTTTGATTTTTTTTCCTGTAGCAATAAATATAATAATTATAGAAATTTGCAAAAGTTTATTTCATAATTTTGGTCTGTTAATAGGTATTATAGAAAACCACCTAAGCTTCCAGATAAGACAGACTGGGGTTTGAATTCAGGTCCCTTGACTTGCCCGCTCTTTGACACAGGGAAGGAGCCATGGCCGGTGTGTGCTGTAGGTCCTGTCTCTGTGGGAGGAGGAGGGTGCCTGCAGACTATCCGTGAGAATGGCACGGGAGCTGGTGTGCAGAGCGCTCAGTTCACCATTCTAGTCAGTGTTCTCAATAGGCGACAGCCTGGGTAGTTTCTGTATAAGGGAATATATATTTTCTTAAAAGTTTTACATAATTGGAATTAACTTTAGTTCATGTGGTTGGTCAGTATTTTTTTCTTTCAGAGGGGGAAATTAAATCAAGAGTTGCTCTTTCACCATGAAAAATAGGGGTCATCAATGAAACAACATATTTGGGAATAATAGTTTTAAAATAAATTTATAAATTTTCCATGCTGTAGCAGTTGATTTGGAAGGTAGTTATAGAGTCTTTGCATTCATCTAACTAGTTTTATCATTTATATCTTTTCTTTTTCATTCCTATTATGTCTTCTGTAAAGATAAGCATAAAAAATCTTACATATCAAACTAGAATTTATATTATATATATTAATTTTTGTTTTAAAAAGATCTAAGGTAGAAAACTCATGTTTCTCTTCAAAATTCTCCATATTTCCATACCTTAGCAAGTGTTGTGATTGATATATACTTTGAGAAGCTTTGGGTATTTTGGTGAAACTCATGAGATCCTTCAGAGTGGAAAATAATTTAGTCTGAATCTGAGTTAAGTTTATTTCTGATTTTGTACATGTATTAAACCTCCAAGGTAGTTTTATGCTTCTCTCCTTGCTTACTCTGTGATATTTAATATTATACAAGTCAGAGACTTAATGATAAATGAAGTTATCTGTGTGGGTGTTTAAGAAATAAATAATTTATACATATAGGGAAATAGAGTAAAATAATGAATTATCATGTAGTACTCATCTACTTATTAATTTTCCTTATCAGGCTTATTGTGTAGCTTTTAGTCTTGGTGGATAGTGAAGAAATTAAATTAATAGTTTTTTTAACATTTTATTTTAGATTGACTTAGAGGAAGGGGGAGAGAGAGAGAAACATTGATTTGTTGCTCCACTTATTTATGCATTCACTGGTTGATTCTTTTATGTGCCCTGACTGGGGATCAAACCAGCAACAGTGGAATATCCGGATGATGCTCCAACCAACTGAGCTACCTGGCCAGGGTTAAAACAGTTTTTTCTTTTAAATAGTTTTTGAAACTAGCTGAAGGAGTACTACTCCTGGGGTAGAAGGTTAGAATTTATTATACACATCAGCTACCAGATTTCCTTTTAGGACAGTGAGCAGCTGAAGCTCAGAAATATGCCTGGGAAGGGCCTGGTCATACAGTGTGGCACTCTTGGGGCTGTCTGCTTGAGTACGTGCACAGTAGAGGGCATGGGTGCACCAGGGCTGCTTCAGGGGCCTCAGTATGTTGTGCTGGCAGTGATGCTTTAAGAATTCACAATTACTATTTAAAATTTTTCATTGATTAAGAAATCCTTATAATTTGAATGTTTTGATTTATAAAAATAATCTGCTTTTACATTGAAAGGAATTGGAGACAACATAAATAAGTTAATAATTATTTATGCTCTCAAAGACATTATGTTGACTACATTGACAAGATTAACCTATTTGCTAGTCAACATTTTTGTAAAGGTTGCATTCTTATTTTTCATTACAGAAACATTTTTTAGCCATCCTTTTCTTGAGCAAGTTCCAGTAAAAAAATGTGAGTACCCACTTTTTGTGTTTACTAAAGAGTGATTGCAAACTTAAGGAAAAATTAGTATTTTGTATTACATAATTAATTTTTTATTATGTTTCTCAAGATTTTATTGACCTTTTTTCAAAAAAATACCTGTAGTTAGTTGTGTTTATTTAATAAATGTTCTGTTTTTCCTTCCAAATACAAGTTGAAGTAGTTTTCAGTAATTGCTGCATTTAATAAGTAGGTGAATATGAATTTTTGGTCAACACAAAGATGCAGTAGTGTTGACAGGTTTTTCTTAGACAAGTCATGTACTTGAACTACAAAGTGGTATTTTTCTTTGTGCTTCTCCTCACAGCCTGCCCAGTGCCAGTGCCTGTGTACACCGGCTTTGTCCCTGGAAGTACCTGTGGGAGCTCTCCCTCTTGTCGTTTTGCCTCTCCACCAGTAAGTTCTGGTTTTGTTAAAAATGATCTGAGAGTTTGAGCTTTTGTGTTTGTTCACAAATGGAGCCTGTAAATGCATTGTGGGTATTCTTTTTATACATGGCATTTACTAGTACAGCTGAGGCTCAGGTTGAATGGACCTGGATTTTGACCTATGCACTTACTTAGCTGTGTAAGCTTCAGCAAGAAATTCTACCTTTTGGGGCTGTTTTCCTCTGAACAGTGAGTATGCTACTTTCAACTTTACATGCCTTGAATGATACTTACAAACAAAGAGTAGTTCTTTGTTAACTGTGGATAGGTAATTAACACATAATTTATTTTATCCGAATGTCATAAATAGTTTGGACATTTATTATGCATAGAATTTCCAATGGTGGAGGCATGACCCATGATTCAGATTTCACTGACTTAGATTCCCTTAGTTGTGATTACTGGCCCTGAAAGGTGGTTGTACTCCAGCCTCTTTTTCCTGCTGAGGTTCCCAAGCTATTTCCTCCATGGCTGTCTTCCTTCTAGTCTAAGCGCTTCTTTCTGATCCTGAGAACTTCTGGTCATTTCTGGTCACTACTTCTTCCTCCTCTCTGCTTCAGGGTCTTACTTTACCCTCCTCTGTACTTTTCTAGACTGACACACCCTCAGATCTCTGTTGCAGCCTGGGAGTGTTGTGACCCTGAGGCTTTCCTACAGGCTGAAGGTCCAAGGACTCTTGTGTCAGCTCTTGTATTTCTCAGCTTAGCCTGGCAACAGGAATTTTGTCAACTGTTGGCAGAAGGGTGGGGGGAACTGTAGAGGAAGTGATTGCATAATTAACTGGTTGAAGCCACTCAGGTTTCAAAGTATGGGGCTTGGAAGCCTCCATTGCCCTTGCCATATTAACTAGGACAAGTGATTTAATCTCTGAGCCTGTTTCTTATGTAAAGTGAGTATAATTTGTCACTCCAGGAGTTTTTTAAAGGATAAATGAGCAAAAAGTCCTTATTACAGTGCTTGACACACAATGAATACTTAGGAAGTGGCAACTCTTATTTGTTTTCCAGGGAAGCCTGACAGCCTTCAGCTAACACACATGCTAATCAGCCTTTTGCAAACAGAAGAATTTTAAAACTGGCAAAAACCAAAACAAAAATAAAAAATCAAAACCTTTTTGCACAACCTGCAGACTCAAGCCGAATACAAAAAAACAGATGGACTAATAAGACTTACAGTATAGTTCCATAAGTTTAAGGAAATGAAAACACTGGATTTGGAGTAATTGGGATACATGCAGGGGAAGTATATTGACAAGGAAAGACTCTAGACTTTATTTGGAGCCGGGCACAGCTGGCTACTGAGCCTGCTCACTCTGTGACTTTGGGCAAGTCTGGTCCAGAGCTGAGCCATGGCCCTCATCCGGAAGGCAGGCCTCATAACTTTTGCTTAAAGGGCAGTATGTGGTCATATGTTCAAGGTGCCTAGCCATAGTGAGTACTTGATAAACTGTAGCTATTATTAGCTATATCTTGTATATTTGATACAATGTAATACATAATATGGAAAGCAAAGCTTATGCTAGAAAAAGGAAGAACCAGAAGACTGTGTGGGAGAGGTGCTGGAGAGCAGGACTAAAGGCACAGCAGGATGGTTGAAAAACCAAGGGATGAGGAAGAGAGAGGCCATTGGGAGGGACACTGAGTTGGAAATTGCTCTGACTGGCGAGAGCATGGTAGTGTTCTTTGCTGGCTAGACAGCACTGAAGAGATCAGAGCAGGAGCCAGGCTGGGGGCTGCTGGGGAAGAGCAGGAGGGAGTGCTCACCAGAGGAGCCAGGATGCCTATGCAGGAGGGAGGGAGGAGACAGATGCAGGAGGGAGTGAGAAGGCAGATTTAGATGCTAAAAATGTTAGTGGGAGACCATTTTTAGAAGACTTTTATTAAAAGCTCATGCTTAAAGTGAAAATAAAAAGGAAATCTGGGGAATAAAAGGAAAGGGAGAACAGTTCTGTATAATTTCCACTTAGCGATATTAGAAAATGGGAGCTTGATAGACTTTTAATATAATCTGCCAAAAGTAAGATGATTTCATACCTGCATCTCTTCCTTCCTAGGGCAGAAGTAGACTCTTTCACTAAGGGTTAATACATACAGGTGTCCACACATGTGTCTTTTTTTTTTAAATACTCTTCACACAAATATCCAGCTGCTTCTTTTTTCAGAAAAATCTTTGAAAGGCAAAAACAAAAACCAAAAAACCCCACAGCCTTAAAAAAACAAAATAAAATCCATAAATCCAAATCACTTTTTTAGTTATGTTACTGGCTATCAGTTAAATACTATTTAGATAATATCTCTTCAGTATCTATTTGTTGGTCTCATATCATTTATTAAATGCCTGCTTTGTGTGAGATTCTGGTTGATACTAATCAGTGCTGTACCAGGTCCCTTATATTAAGGGGTTTTTAACTGTGGAGAAAAGGCAGATAAACCAATCACTATGAAGCCTATAATGTGTATTTTTACTGAATGTGGGAATGTGGATGAGGGGTATGACATCAAACCAAGAACTAAGGAAGGCTGTTCGGAGAGGGCATGGAGCTGAGGTGGAATGAGGAGCCAGCCCAGTGAACTAGTGAAAGAGCAGCACTGCAGGCAGGGCAGTCTTCATTCAAGAGGCCATGGCAGCATGACCCACTGCAGGAGTGCTGCAGCCCTCCACACCACTGAAGTTTAAAGTTGTTAGAATCAAGGGAAATTTAAAATTCAGTTACTTAGTCACACTAGCCACTTTTCAAGTGCTTAGTAGTCATATTTAGCTAGTGGCTGCCATACTTGACAGTTAGATACAGAGCTCTTCCATTATTGCTGGAGGTCCTTGTGGACAAGACTTCTCTAAGCTGTTCAGTCTGGTGGATGGAAGGAGCATGGTGAGGGGAAAATAAGATTACAACTCTGGCTGTGTGGCTCAGTGAATTGAGCACCAGCCTGCACAGGCCTGGATTGTGGCAGGGTCCCCGGTTGAGGGCATGCGAGAGGCAACAGATTGTTGTTTCTCACATTGATGTTTTTCTCCCTCTCTTTTTCTCTCCCTTCCCCTCTCTCTAAAAGTAAATAAATAAAATCTTAAAAAAAGAAAAAGTTAAGGAAGGAGAAGCTCAATCTTGAAAGAATTTGGGTGTTGAATAAAAGAGTTCAAATTTTATCCCAAAGCTGTGTTATTTGAATAGTTTTAAGCAGAGGCATGATATGATCCACTGTGTGTTTTAGCCGGCTTCTTCCAAAAGCAGGGTGGAAAAGTAGACTGGAGACCAGTGGAGGGGTCTCTCCTAGAAGAAAGAGAACAAGAGACAGTTGCAGCTGTGTGTGTGTGTGTGTGTGTGTGTTAAGAATGAAGGCCTGACCTAAGGCAGCAGTAGGAAGAGGAGAAGGGAGTGGGAAGCAGGTGAGAGAAAGATAAAGAGTTTGCAGAGCTTGGAACGTAAGGAAGAGGGAGACCCTGAAGGCACTAGTGACGAGGCATGGGGAGCAAGGCCTTGGAGCATAAAGGGGATGAGTTAACATTGTGTGGGCCAGGCCCAGGGGCCAGACCTCTTCTGAGAAGGCCTGGACTGCAGAGGCATCATCACGCAAGTGGTAGTTGAAGGGAGGGTGAGAGTGGTCTCTGAGGTGAACATACAAAATGTGAGAGGCAGAGGGTCAGAGTAGGTTCTGGGGGGATTCTGTATTCTTGTCCTCCCCTTTAAGGATCAGATTGAGTAGCAGGCACCGACAAAAGAGAAGTAGGAGGAAAACCAAGAGAGCAGGGTCACTGAAGGAAGGGGGAGTGTCAAGAAAAGAATGGTCCACAGGTCCCATGCAGCAGAGAATTCAAGGAACTTAAGGAACAGAGGAAGCATCCACAGGACTTGGCAACGGGAGTTACTAGTAATCTTAGTAAAAGCAGTTCTGGAGTTTTGAAGGCAGGATGTGGGTTAGGGTTGGTTAAGGGATACATGAGAAGTGAGGAAGTTGAGTCAGTGAAGATTGGTAATTTCAAAAAACATTGTTAAGAGAAGGTGGTGATTGAGAGAACTGCAGGGATTCAAGGGGTAAGAAAATGAAACTTGTTTGTGTTTCAGAGGGAAAAAGTCAGAAAGCAGAAAGGGTAAGAGTGTCAGGAGGGAGGGAATTTGATCTAGGTCCTTGAAGAGATGGGGAGAATGGATTTAGAACACAGGTGGAGAGACTAGCTTTGGGTGAAGGAGAAGCCTCTCTTTCATCAAGATGATTGTGGACACAGATGATTTTATAAATAGCAGAGGAAGAAATTTAGAGAGTTTCTGCCTAAGCCACCACAAAGAAGTTGTGGACATACTTGGAACCACATCTCAACTTGACTGCTCTTTAGTTGTGTGATCTTGGGCAAATCCTGATCTTCTGAGTTTTGTTTATTTAAAAGTAAAATGTATTTCATAATGGCACAGAAGTTAGGTGATGCTGGGAGACCTCTCAGCGGTGCCCAGCCCATGGCTGATATTTAGTAAAGTTCCTTCTTCCATCTTCCCTTCCTCGAGGCATGAATTCTCTTTAAAAGTAATGAGATTTTATGTCATGTGTATATCACACACACACACACACACAAGTGATAAGGAAATTTCATTGCACAGTGACATTCAGAGAAGCACCGGCAATGAACTGGGTATTTAAGACTTGGGTTTAAAGAGCATAATGTAGTATTTTTTCTTTTTTTAAATAGAAACAAAGGTTAAGCTTAATGAGGATTTGACACAATACACAGTAAGTTATGAAGTTCATTGTTTTAGAAAACCATTGTGTAATCAAATCAACACATTCAATTAGAGTTGTCACTAGAGTCCTTGAACTAGACAAATCCCAAAAGATAAAGTTACTTATACCTAAGTATTTGTTTACATATATTTATGTGTTTTTCTTCTCTTTCTGTCTTATCTCCCACAGACTAACTCCTCCCTGTAACAAAAGAAAAACAAAAAAAATATACCCACACCTTTCATGTTTTCCAAATATTTCTTTTTGTGAGTGTAAATAAATCTCTAGGCTTAAATGTAATTATCCTTATTGATTTGTTTACTTTTTTACATAATATAGTCTCTTGCTTCTGTATTTATAATGTTTTCTTCATTGGAGATTTAAAACTTGTGTGATTGTAAGATGTCATTCAAGTCCCTGGACATTTTGCTTTAGTCATTAAGGGAACAGTTACTGAGTATCTGCTTTGTGAGGCCATGAGCTGAACCTGGGGATTCTGGGATGGGGCAAACTCACCTCAGAAGTTTTAGGAGAGGCCTACAGTTATTGTACATTTGATTGGTGGCATGATATATTTTTAAGTATCACTTTTGGAAAACATTTTTAAAGTTTTTATGCAAAGAGATTTGAAACTGCTTTTCTAAGGGAAAGATTTCCAACGAGATTTTTTGAAATTTTAGATGGAATTGAACTTCATGCCCACTTTTATGGAAAAAAAAAAGAATTCTTTAGTCTAATGGCTATTCTGACTTGTACTTTCTTCTTAGGCCAGTTTTAATTTTATGTTGTTAATTTTAGTCCCTTGCAGATATGCAGCATATTCAGGAAGAAAACTTATCCTCCCCACCATTGGGTCCTCCCAACTACCTACAAGTGTCCAAAGACTCTGCCAGTACTAGTAGCAAGAACTCCTCTTGCGACACGGATGACTTTGTTTTGGTTCCACACAACATCTCGTCAGACCACTCATGTGAGAATCTTTTCTGCTTGTACACATTCTGTTTCTTAATTTACTAGACTAGCAGTTTTTTAACCTTTATTTCACACTCTCTCAGGTAGGGAGTTTTCAAATGGGCATTTTATTTAGTTGTTTGAATTCCCAATATTATGTACCTACCTTTCTAAAATCTGCTCCATCATCTTCCATAGCACAATAACCCTGAATTCTGAAAGTAGATGAAAACTTTATAGGAAATGATCTCAAACTCTGTGTGTATCTAAAGAAATAGAGAAGCCAGCAGAATAAGAGAAATTAAATTAAATTTAAGGAAAGAAATTAAAGGAGGAGACCTCTTTTGGAAAAAAACCCTAAGAGTAAAAGGAGTCTTAAAACAATCTGGATGTCCTTCAGAAAATAATGGTGTAATTAGGAATGAACTTCATAAATATATAGGAAGAGTTTTTGCAGAGGGAGATGAATCTGTTACAGAACCCCAGTCTGTGCTGTTGTGGAACAGCTGTGGGATTCAACTGCCCACTGCCAAGAGGCATGACTCCTAATGCAAGAGTTTGGTGAGAAAGGAAAGGAGTTAAAGGTTATATTGATTTAAAATAATGGCAGATTTCTGCTGTTAGGTCCCACCACTTGCCAAACCAGGCCAGTTTCAGAATTCACCATTTAGAGGTACTGTCTTTCAGAGAAGAAGTCTGCAGCTCAGCATTCCCAGTCATAGTTCAGCTGTAAGCATCTCTCATGAATCCAGGTGGCCAGACAGGTGCCCACAGCTCCACTGACCAGGCAGATTTCCAGGCCGATTCATCAGACTCATCTGACTTTCTCTCTCTGCAGACCTCGTGGGCTTGTGCTCTCTCTCTCTCTGTCTTTCTCTCTGACTAGTCCGCCCTGATGTAAATGCTTAGCGTGGAACTTCTTTTGTGACCTCATATCCAGCCCTTCCTATGGTGTGTCAGCATCTGCCATTTTTGCCAGTTCCCTGGTGTCTTTTACCCTCTTTTGGCTGCCATCTTCAGTCAGCACAAAAGTCCCTGGTGACACAGGGGCATCCAGGGTGGGCATCTTGCGCTACGCACCCCACACCCCACCGCCCCTCCAGCACAAGTCCCTGAATGTTCTCAGACACTTACACAATTTGTGCTGGAGGGCATCACTGTTCACTTCAGGAAGGCATGGCTGTTAACTTGCCGATGTTGTGCAGTGTATCTTAAACACGTACCCTCAGCTCTCCCCCTCCCCCCGTCCTGCCTGAAGACAGGATTGTAGGGACTGTTCTCCTATTTTCAGGGGACTCATGTTCTGTACTCCATTACAAATCCAAGTTGACTAAATGGTATATGTCTATTTATATTGTCTGTTTCTTCATGTTTGAGTTTTGGCAAATTGTATATTTCACAGAACTGGTCCCTTTCATCTAAGTTATCAAATTTGTGGGCATGGAGTTGTTCATAGTAGTTCTTTTATTATCTCTTTTCCTGTTCCCCCTAGTATCTTTTTAATTTCAGTGGGATCTGTAGTCATGTCCCCTTTTTCATTGCTAATACTACAATTTGTGTCCCTTCTGTTTTTTAATTAATTAGCTTGGCTAGAAGTTTATGGGTTTTCTCAATCTTTTCAAAGAAACAACTTTTCAATTTATTGATTTTATTGATTTCCTGTTTTCAGTTTCATTGATTTCTGCTCTAATTAGTATTTCTTTTATTCCACTTCTTTGGATTTAACTTGCTCTTCTTTTTCTCGTTTCCTAAGGAGTAAACTTAGATGATTGAGTTTAGATCTTTTTTGTTTTTTAATATGTGCATTCAGTGCTATAAATTTCTTTTCAAGCACTGCTTTCACTACTTCCCCAACATTTTGATAAGTTCTGTTTTCATTTTCACTTACTTCAAAATATTTTTACATCTCCCCCAAAGTTTGTTCTTTGACCCATGAATTATTTAGAAGTGTGTTGTTTAATCTCCATGTATTTTGGGATTTTACAGTTGTCTTTCTGTTACTGATTTCTAGTATCATTCCATGGTTGTCTGAGACCAGGCATTGCATGATTTTTATTCTTTTAAATTTGTTAAGGTATGTTTTATAGTCCAGTTTGTAGTCTTTCTTGGTCAGTGTTCCATGGGAGTTTGAGAAAAATGTATGGTCTGTTGTTGTTGTATGCAGTAGTCTATAGATGTCAGTCAATGCTGAGGTGATGGATGGTGTTAAGGAGTTTAACTCTGTCCTTACTGACTTTCTGTCTACTGGATCTGTCAGTTTCTGAGGGAGGGTTGTTGAAGTCTCCAACTATAATAGTGGATTCATCTATTTCTCCTTGCATCTTACATGGTTTGACTCTGTTGTTACGAGAGTACATGTTAAGAATTATGTCTGCTTGGAGAACTTATATTTATGTAAATATGATTTTATTATTATGTAATGCCCTTCTTTTTCTCTGATAATTTTTCTTAGTTTAAAGTCTGCTTTGTTGAAAATTAATATAGCTGCTTCTTTCTTTTGGTTAGTGTTAGCATGGTTTATTTTTTCTATCCATTTACTTTATTTTTTAATCCTCACCTGAGGATATGTTAACTGATTTTAGAGAGAGAGGAAAAGAGAGAGACGAAGAGGGAAAGAGAGAAACATTGATTGGTTGTGCTCTGACTGGGGATTGAACTTGAAACCTAGGTATGTGCCCTGATTGGGGATTGAACCTGTGACCATTTGGTGTATGGGGTGATGCTACAGCCAACTGAGCCACCTGGCCAGGGCCTCTGTCCAATTACTTTTAATCTATATATGTCTTTATGTTTTAATGTGAGTTTCTCATATGTTTTGATACACTCTGAAATCTCTTAATTGGCATATTTAGACCATTGAGATTAAAAGTGATTATTAGTATAATTAGATTAATATCTACCATATTTGTTACTTTTTTCTGTCATCCCTGTTCTTTGTTTCTGTTGTTGTCTTCCACTCTTTTTTTGTCTTCTTGTTTTAATTGTTTGTTATGATTTCATTTTCTTTCTGTTAGCACATCAATTATGCTTAGAAAAAATGTACATACTAATAATTCAAGTTCACTTTCAAATAACACTATACTACTTCATGGGTAGTAGGAGTTCACCTTATAATAACAAAATGATCCTCCTTTTTTCCTCCTGTCCCTTGTATCATTGTGGTCATTCATTTTGCTTGTATAAGCATTTGTAAGCCTATATACATATATACACATATAATGTATATAAGGATATGTAACTGAATATATGACATTGTTTCTATTATCATTTTGGACAAACTGATACCTGTTAGATCATGTAAAAATTTAAAAAAATGAAAGTTTTTATTTTACCTTCATTTATTCCTTTATTTGGTGTTCTTCTCTTTTTGTAGATCCAGTTTTCTGACTCATTATTTTCCTTCTCTCTAAAGAACTTCTAACATTTTTTGCAAGGCAGATCTTTTCCTCAATTTTTTAAAAAATATATTTTATTGATTATACTATTACAGTTATCCCATTACCCCCCCTTCATTCCCCTCCACCCTGCACACCTCCTCCCACCCACATTCCCCCCCTTTAGTTCATGTCCATGTGTCATAAGTTCTTTAGCTTCTACATTTCCCATACTATTCTTGCCCTCCCCCTGTCTATTTTCTACCTACCATCTATGCTACTTATTCTCTGTACCTCTTCCCCCTCTCTCCTCCTCCCCTTCCCCTGTTGCTAACCCTCCATGTGATCTCCATTTCTGTGGTTCTGTTCCTGTTCCAGTTGTTTGCTTAGTTTTTGTTTTTGTTTTAGGTGTGGTTAATAATTGTGAGTTTGCTGTCATTTTACTATACATGTTTGTTATCTTTTTTTTCTTAGATAAGTCCCTTTAACATTTCATATAATAAGGGCCTGGTGATGATGAACTTTTTTATTTTTTTAACTTGACCTTATCTGAGAAGCACTTTATTGCCCTTCCATTCTAAATTTTAACTTTGCTGGAGAGAGTAATCTTGGGTGTAGGTCCTTGCCTTTCATGACTACTTCTTGCCTGGAATACTTCTTTCCAGCCCCTTCTTGCCTGCAAAGTCTCTTTTGAGAAATCAGCTGACAGTCTGTTGGGAACTCCTTTGTAGGTGACTGTCCCCTTATCTCTTGCTGCTTCTAGGATTCTCTCCTTCATTTTTACCTTGGCTAATGTAATTATGATGTGCCTTGATGTGTTCCTCCTTGAGTCCAACCTCTCTGGGACTCTCTGAGTTTCCTGGACTTGCTGGAAGTCTGTTTATTTTGCCAGATTGGGGAAATTCTCCTTTATTATTTGTTCAAATAACTTTTCCACTTGTTGCTCTTCCTCTTCCCCTTCTGGTACCCCTATAATACAGATGTTGGAACATTTCAAGATGTCCTGGAGGTTCCTAAGCCTCTCCTCATTTTTTTGAATTCTTGTTTCTTCATTCTTTTCTGTTTGGTTGTTTCTTTCTTCTTTCTGGTCCATTCCATTGATTTGAGTCCCAGTTTTCTTCTCATCACTATTGGTTCCCTGTGCATTTTCCTTCATTTCACTTAGCGTAGCCTTCATTTGTTCATCTAATTTGCGACCAAATTCAGCCAATTCTGTGAGCATCCTGATCAGCAGTGCTTTGAACTGTGCATCTGATAGGTTGGCTGTTTCTTTGTCACTTAGTTGTATTTGCTCTGGTGCTTTGATCTGTTCTTCTGTTTGGGCCTTTTTTTTTTGTCTTGTTGGGCCTGTTATGTATGAGGGGCAGAGCCTTAGGTGTTCACCAGGGCTGGGCAACCCAGTTGCTGGGTTGTGATGCTGTATATGGGGGCAGGGTCCAGGAGGGAATAATGGTGCTTGCTCCGCTCTCTGTCGGATTTCAGTTACTTCTGCCGCTTCCCCCAAGCAAACTGGGCCTTTCTGGTGCTGATTCCCATGTGGGTGGGCTCGTGTATGTTCTAGGACCCTGTGGGTCTCTCCAATGAACTCTCCTGTGAGGCTGGGAGTCTCTCCCTGTGCCTCAACCCCCACAGGTGTTTTCAGTCAGTGCCCTGAGACTATTTCCTGGCACTGGGATCCTGGGTTGTGTACAGTACCTTGCTTCACAATCGCCTCCTTGCTGGGTCTGCCAGTTGCCACCCTGTGCCCAGGGTCTGCCAGCTGCTGCCTGCGCACCCAGGGTCCACTCACTGTGGTCTTGAGCACCCGGGATGCCTTACGTGCCCAGTCCCACTGCTCTTTGTGCTGTGACCCCTCTCTGCCGGCTGCCCGGTTGCTGGAGGGACTTCACCCCTCCTACCAGTCTGGATGAAGTGTCTATTTTAACTCCTTGGTTGTACAACTTCCATACAGTTCAGTTTTCTGTCAGTTCTGGTTGTTATTCTGTTTCTAAATTGTTGTTGTCCCTATCTTGGTTGTGCAAGGAGGCGCACAGTGTGTCTACCTATCCCTCCATCTTGGCCAGAAGTCCCCTCAATTTTTATTTGTCTAAGAAAGTCTTTGGTATTTTCCTTCACTTTTGAAGAAGAATTTTTAGGGTGCAGAATTTAAGTTGGTGATTTTTTTCCCTCAAGCCTTTAAATATTTCACTCTACTCTCTTCTTGCTTAAATCAATGTAAGAAACATTCAAAGCTGTAGAGAGTTTTTGTGACTTTATTTGAGACAAACTGACAACAGTCGCAAGGAAGCAAAATCTCAGTGAATTGAGAAAATGCTCTGGAAATGACAGTTTTGCACCTTATTTTATACATTATAATCAAAAGAGGAGGCATAAGGGGAGCTACATGAAATTGTTTGGATAGATTAGGAAGACAGAGAAAGCAAAGGTTGGGGGGGAACCTCTGAGATTGGATAAAAAGGTAAAACAGAAGATACATACTTCCTTTACATAGTTAGCAGTCAACAATTAACATAATAACAGTAGCAGTGAAGGGATTTGTGGTCCCCGTTCTGGTATGGTGGTTGTGCCCCAGAGGTTTGGAAAAAAGGATGTCATCTAACATTCCAAAGGTTTGTTATCATAGATGCAAAAAGACAATAGACAGGCTCAGTTAAGGTAAAGATTGACTTTTGTCATGGAAGATTCTAGCTTATGACATGACTGCCTGCTGTGGTCTGCTTTTAGTTAATAAGTTTTAATTGCAGACCATCCTGTGTGGTTACTTTAGGCCTGTTTCTAAGGCCCTCACACAGGCCTCCCCTGAGCTTGTCAGGTTTCCTTATGTGGCCTCTTTTCTTTCACACTGAGGAGAGGTAAATGAAATTTTTATCTTTGTTCTCTTATAGGGATAGTGTTCTTTCTTACTGGTATCTTGCAGGAATTTTTCTTTTTTGACTTTCTGTAATGTGAACCTGTTATGCTTAGGGGTACAGTCATGTGTCACATTATGATGTTTTTAGGTCAGTGAAAGGACCCATATACAAAGGTGGGCCCATGAGATTGTACTAGATCTGAAAAATTTCTGTTACCTAGAGATGTCTTAGCCTTATAATATCTTAGAGCAACACATTAAACAAATACTGTTGTGTTATGATTATCTAGCAGGGGTGCCCAATCTTTTGGAGTCTCTGGGCCACACTGGAAAAAGAAGAGTTGTCTTTGGCCACACATTAAATACACAAACACTAATGAAAACTGATGAACAAAAAAAGGTTTTAAGTAAATTTACAACTTTGTATGGGACCACATTCATAGCCAACCTGGGTCACATGCTGCCTGTGGGCCTCAGGTTGGACACGCCTGGTACAGTATTCAGTACAGTAATATGCTGTACAGATTTGTTTTTAGGAGCTGTAGGGAAACAGAACTTGTCACTCCCAAATACGTCTCTTTGCCATAAGAATTATTTTAGTCTGGTTAATTTTAAGAAATAGCAGACATAAGAAAAGCTCTGCAAACCAATAGAAGTTACCCTTTGTAAAAGATATTTACCTTTGTAAAGGAGGTGCCCATTGTAAGGATGTTAGGAAGAGGGGGATGACCTTATCTCTAGAAACTCTTACAATGCAGAAGACAAAGGACTTAAATATGCACAACAATCTTACTGTTTTTGACTTTCCTTTTCCTGATAACCTTTGATAACTACCCCTTCCCCCAATTTTCTTTTGTCTTCAGTGGAAGATGGTAGTTACGGGGTGGCTTCAGCCATTTTGGTGAGTTACTCAGTTTTCCTGGGTCTCTTCTTGTGTATACAGGAGTATACATGTTATTAAACTTTAGTTTGTTTTCCTCCTGTTGATCTGTCTTTTATTATGGGCATGTCTCAGCTAAGACCCCAGAGGGCTAGAGGGAAAATTACTTTTCGTCTTCTGCAGAGCATTAGGATATACCGTATAGCCTAGGTGTGTAGTGGGCTGCAACACTTAGGTTTTGTGACTGTGATGATCCCACAATGATGAAATGGCCTAATGATGCGTTTGTCAGAATTGCTAAGTGATCCATGACTGTAGCTGCATGAGGCATTTATCTACTTGGTGTTCTCTGAGCTTTCAGATCTGTGACTTGGGTCTGACATTATTTATTGTCTCAGATATTTGTTTCTGTTGCTTTCTTTCTCTTCCTTTTGGTAATCTCGTTATGCATACGTTACACCTTTTGTAGTTGTCTCACTGTTTTCTTTGTTTTTTGATTTGTGAGGATTCTGTTAATATATTGTCTAGCTCAGAGATTCTTTCATCAGCTGTGTCCAGTCTCCTAATAAGCTTACCAAAGGCATTCTTCATTTCTGTTACAGTTTTGTTTGTTTTTATCTTTCACCTTTATAGTTTTTTCTTAGGATTCCCATTTCTCTGCTTGTATTGCCCATCTGTTCTTGCATACTGTCTACTTTTTCCATTAAAGCCCTTAGCATGTTAATGATAGTTGTTTTAAATTCCTGGTCTGATAATGTTAACATCCCTGCCATGTCTGGTTCTGATGCTTTCTCTGTTTCTTCAAAGTGTTTTGCTTTTTGGTATGCCTTGTAATTTTTTCTTGATACCTATACATGCTGCATCAGGTCAAAGTAACTGCTGTGAATAGGCCTTTAGAAGTCGTGGGGAGGGGTGGAGGAGGAGCAGCACTCTGTAGGCCTGTGAACTGCTCTCATTCTTTGAGTGAGCCTCTGGCCTTAAAACTTCACAGTGTTTCCCAGTTTCTCCTGAGTTAGGTGGGACAGGGTGGCTGTAGGGGCTGGAGTTAGGTGTTCCCCTTCCCCTAGGTCAGTTAGGCTCTGGGCTTAACCTGAACAGATTAATAGTTTGGCCTTGTTAAGATCAGAATGCTCTGACTGATTTAAAAATGTTTCCATTTCCCTCTCCCTGCTGGAAACAGGTAGGGATTTTTCTCCCATATTTACTGTGGGAATCTGATTGAGCTCCTGGAGGTATATCTGACAATACAATGAGCCCCGCTCTGACTGGGTCCTCCTGGAGTTTGTAACTCTTAGACTTGTCTGCACTGGGCCTCCAGCAAATTGTCGATTTTCTGTCTTGAAATGCCAGGCTCTTGTGTCCTGGCTCTGATTTCCATGGAGGTTTCTGCTTGGAATCTCTTCTCAGGCAAGCCAGAGCTCCCTGTATTTGCCTATCTGTCTCTCCAATCTCGGGGACTTGGTTTGCTTATGTCTTCCTGTCCTTTTTGGACCCAAGAAGAGTTGTTGATTTTTCAGTCTGTTCAGCTTTTTCCTTGTTAGGGTGGAATGGTGACTTTAAGCTTCTGACTAGGAGCTCTAAGCTTCTTAAGAACCCATATAAGATACTTAAAATATCTATACAATTTAATAATGATAATAGATACCTCAGTATCCTTCTCTGATTTTCTTACCTTTTTCTTTTTGTCTGATTTTCTCTTTGTGTTACTGCTCTGCACTTGTAGGGAAATTTCCTTAATGTTTTCTTCTAACTATTCTGTTGAGTTTTTCATTTATGCTCTCATATTTTGAATTTTCATAAGCTCTTTTTTCCCTCTGAGTAGTGCACTATTTTACTTCAGGGTGCGCTATTTTGTTTTATCTCTGAGGTCATTAATTATATATATCTCTCTCTCAACTTTTCCTTAAAAAAATGTTAGTTCTTTCCCTCGGTAGTTTGTTTTGGACTCTGGTTTTCATATTAATTCTTCCCTTGGATATTTGGTGATTGTTGTATGCTTATAATCAGGAACGGACAAGTAAAATGTTTGAAGGCTCTGTATATAGTGGGTCTTAGTAACAGCAAGCCTCTATACTGAGTGACACGGCTGTCATTGCCTTGGACTGCTTCCTTTTGGGGGATTTCTCAGATTCTCCAGAGAAGTCTCAGCCAGTCTTCTGCTTGAAGAGTATATACCTGATAGTATGTGGGGGAACCAAACAGGGCAAGAAGGCTGGAGGTCTCAGTAGCCCAGTGTGTAGCATTTCACTTACCGCCGCTGTTTACCCCAGCCATTTCTCATGATGTGCTGCTGCCTGGTGTGCTGCAGGTCAGAGAACCCTGTGTTTTATTCTGTCCCAAGTAAAGACATCCAGGCTTTTCCTGTATATAATTGGTACTTCTGAATTTTCCTTCTGCTGGCTAAGGATTGTATCTTCTTGGGTCTTCTAGATCAAATACCACTTATATCAACCTTTTAGCTTCCAAATTTTTGTGGCTGTTAACTTTTCTGTTCATTTGCCTTTGTGAATTTAGGCTCTTTTCTCTCCTCTCCCAGTAGTTTCAAAATAACAATATGATTACTAAAAAAATATTTAAAACATTTTGTGGGTCTTTTTGTCCTTAGGATAATCTCATTAGGAATGTCCTGTTAAATTACTGAGTTTAAAGTCTCTTGAAGTAACTCATTTTGGTGGCTGTGCTATATTTGCTTCATTTTACTTTTGATTTCTAGGGATTGTTCTTTTTTAATTTAATTTTGTGTCATAATTATGCATAGTTTCAAATTCAGAGCTACAAAATGAAGTACAGTTAGTGAAATCTAACTTTTGTCCCTGCCCCATTTACCTAGTTCCCTCTATCACCCTGTAGATAACTGTGGTCTATAGAATAGAGGCTTCCTTGCTGCCTGCCCCTTGGCCTCTGGTTCTCATTTATTTTCCTCATCCCTCTCCCTACCTCCTGACATTATCACCTCCTTTCACTACTAGATTATAAGCTTCAGAATAGGTACAAAATAGGTATACTTCTCAGTGCTCATTTAGGGCCACTCAGAGGGGTATTTGTGATTGTTTTCTTCCATTTTTGAGCATAGGTTAGCAGAATAGTTTATTTTTTTTAATTTATATTATTTGCTCAACACTGTGATTTCATCTCAACACATACTAATTATACCTTTAGTGCCATTTAAAATAACACAAGCAATGTGATACAGTGGGTATGAAAGCAACAAGGAATCAGGGACCCCTGCCCTCTGAGCTGTGCTCTATACGCATAAGTGGGTAACTGAGGAGAAGATGACCTGTGGCAGGTGCTGCTGTGTCTGGAGGCCTCAGTTGCCATGACATCTTATTCAACAACCCATGCAAGACCCAAGGGAGTGTTCTGCAGCAGGAGGAGGTGCTCTAGCCTCAGAGGGGACTGTACTATGTTTATAGTCAGTTGTGTTAGAATATGACATGTGTTCCTAAAAATCACTACAGCCTGCAAAATTGTTCACTAAAAACGTACAGTTTATGGCCAAATTGGGGTTGGGGGTACAATACTCAAAGCCTTTGTCAGTAATGTATTAAAGGGAACACAATAAAACAGTAGAATTTTTTGCACACGTTAAATGGTGAAGAAATACATAAATCCTGAAATGAATGTGATACTTTACCTTCATTACCTTCAAAGACCTGATGTTTGCTTATAGAAGTGGGCATTAAGAGGGCTGCATCCTGTGTGTTCAGCTGGGCAGTGTTCTATGTCTACCTGTTGTTCCTCATGGATGAAACTGCAGGTCAGCACATGGTTGTCCTCAGATTGTTCCCTAATGTCAACATTAGAGACATTCAAACCTGTAGAAGATTTTTATGAGTTTATTTGAGCCAAACTGATGACAGTTGCTGGGAAGTAACATCTCAATGGATTTAGAATGGTAGTATTGCTCCTTACTTTATACATGGCAATCAAAGGAGGAGGCCTAAGGGGGTTACATGAAATTCATTGGTGATACACTAGGGAGGTGGAAGAAAGCCAAGTGTGGAAATCTATGGAATTGTGTAAAAAGATAAAATGGATAGACATAGCTGGATACAGATAACAATGACAATTTTTAGCACAAAGAGATAGTAAGTGAGAGAACCTGTTAACAATGGGGGGTCCTGTGGTCTCCTGCTGTGGTGGGAGGTTGTACCCTGAGGGGTCTGGGAAGGGGATTACACTGACTTTCCAAAGGCCTGTTACAGATTCAAAAAGACAATAGATAGGTCCAAGTAAGGTAAAGACTGACCTTTGTCAGGGAAGATGTTGGCCTAGGACCTGACTACCTGCCATGACTTGCTTTTAGTTGAGACATTTTCATTTCAGACCATCCCGTGTAGTTACTTCAGGTCTCTTGAGTTTGTTAAGCTGCCATGCAGGCCTCTCCTGAGCTTGTCAGTTTGAGTATGTGGCCCGTTTTTTGTCCACACTAATAATCATGTAAGAGTAATTTACATTTAAATAGATGGTGTAGCTAAAATGACCATATTTTTCTCTTTCTCCTTTAGATGATATGCCAATAGGAACTGCTGGCAGACGAGCTTCAAATGAATTCTTGGTGTGTGGAGGGTATGTTTACATATAATTAAAAGTTTTTTTTTATATTTTCATTTTTTTTTGTGAGTAAAGTTAAAGAACTTTGTGTGTTCTTGATTCTAAATTTTTTTTTTCAATTGGCCATTTTTAAAAAAAAATTATGGTAAACAGACATAAATCTGCTGCCTTAACCATTTTTAAGTTTACAGTTCAGTAAAGTATATTCAATGCTGTGCAAAAGATCTCCAGAACTGTTTCATCCTCAAAACTGAAACTCATTGTGTGACAATACCCCACATTCCTCTGCTGCAGGCACTGGTAACCACCATTCTACTTTCTGTTTCCATGAGTTTGACTGCTTTATAGAACCTCATATAAATGGAATCATATAATATTTGTCTTTTTGTGACTGGCTTAGTTTAGTCAGTACAGTGTGCTCAAGATTTGTTCATGTTGCAGCACGTCTCATAATTTCTTTTCAAGCCCAAATAATACTCTGCTGTGTGGATGTACCACATTTCGTTTATCTCTCCTGTCAGTAGACAGTTGGAGTGCTTTTGCCTCTGGGCTGTTGTGAGTGATGTTGCTATGAATGTGAATGTGCAAGTACCTGTCTCTTCAAGACCCTGCTTTTGGTTCTTTTGGACATATACTCAGAAGTGTGGCTGGTGGATCATATGATAGTTCTATTTTTAATTTTTTAGGAGATACCATAGTTTTCCATAGTGGATGCACCATTTTATATTCCTACCAATAGTGTACAGGGTTCCGATTTCTCTACAACCTTGTAAACATTTATTATTTTCTTTTTTTTAAATAATAGCCATTTTTTATAAAGATTTATTTATTTGTTTTTAGAGAGAGGAGAAGGGAAGGAGAAAGAGAGAAACATCAATGTACAAGAGATACTACATTGATTGGTTGCCTCTTGCATGCCTGTGACTGGGGACCTAGCCTGCAACCCAGACATGTGCCCTGACTGGGAATTGAACTGGAGACCTTTCAGTTCTCAACCCAGCACTCAGTTCACTGAGCCACACCAGCCAGGGCAATAATAGCCATTTTTTAATAGCCGTCTTAATGGGTGGGAGGTGATACCTCGTTGTCATTGTGATTTGCATTTCTCTAATTATTAGTGGTTTTGAGCATCTTCTCATATATTTGTTGGCCATTTGTATATCATCTTCAGGCAAAATTGTATATTCAAGTCTTTTGCCCATTTTTTAATCAGGTTATTTTTTTGTTGTTGGGTTCTGGAGTTCTTTATATATATTAGATCTTAACTCTTTATCAGATATTCAATTTACAAATATTTTGTCCCATTTGCTATTATTGTCTTTTCATTCTATTGAGGTATCCTTTGAGCACAGAAGTTTTAAAATTTGATGTAGTACCATTTGTCTATTTTTTTTTGTTTGGTTACCTGTGTTTTTGGTATCCATATCCAAGAATCATTGCCTAATTCAGTGATTAGACATGAAGATTTTCTCTTATGTTTTCTTCTAGGAGATAAGACTTTTGAGTCTTATGTTTAGATTTTTAATTTGTTTTTAGTTAACTTTTTAATACGGTGTAAGGTAAGGATCCAACTTCATTCTTTTCCATATGGGTATCTAGTTTTTTCCAGCAACATTTGCTGAAGAGATTGCCCTTTTCCTTTTGGGTGGAATTGGCACCCTTGTTGAAGATGCAAGGCTTTGTGTCTGGGATGTCTATTCCATTGGTCTCTAAGTCTGTCTCTATGCCAGTATCACACTGTTTTGATTATTGTAGCTTAATAATAATATATTTTGAAATCAGGACATGTGACACCTCCAATTTTGTTCTTCGTTTCCAAGATTGTTTTTACTGTTCAGGGCGCCCCGATTTCACATGATTTTTAGGGTAGATTTTTCTAGCCTAAAAAAATGCCATTGGGATCTTGATAGGGATTGCACCTTGGGCAATACTGACGTCTTAACAGTGTTAGGTCTTTCAGTCAATGAATATGGGATGTCTTTAATTTCTTTCAGCAGTGTTTTGTAGTTTTCAACATACAGATCTTTCACCTTCTTGGTTAGATGTATTTCTAGATATTTTATTCTTTTTGATATTATTGTAAATGGGATTGTTTTCTTAATTTCGTTTTTGTATCATTCATCGTTAGTGTATGGAAACACAACTGATTTCTGTGTGTTGGTTTTTTGTTGCAACTTTGCTAGATTTGTGAACTGTTAAAAATGGTTTTATACATATTATGTATTTTTTTGTGTATGAAAAATCTTTAGGGTTTTCTACATTTAAGATCATGTTATATGTGGACATAGATAATTTTATTTCTTCCTTCTAATTTGAATGCCTTTCATTTCTTTTTCTTACCTAATTGCTCTTCCTAGGAATTCTGTGTTGACTAGAAGTGGTGAGAATGGGCATTCTTGTCTTGTTCTGGATGATAGAGGAAAGACTTTCCAAGTTTTCCCTATTGCGTTTGATGTTAGCAGTGGGCTTTCCATCTTTGGCTTTTATTATGTTAAGATAATTTCCTTCTATTCCTAGTTTGTTGGATGTTTTTATCATGAGAAGGTGTTGGATTTTGTCAAATGCTTTTTCTGAATCATTTGAGGTAATCGTGTGGTTTTTATCCTTCATTTTGTTAATGTGGTGTTAGAAGTCCCATTTGGCCGTGGTGTATGATCCTTTTAATGTGCGGTTGAATTTGGTTTGCTAGTATTTCTTTAAGGATTTTTACATCAAATTTCATTTGGGGATATTTTTCTGTAGTTTTCCTTTCTTGTAGTGTCTATGTCTGGTTTTGGAATTGGGTAATGCTGAACTCTTGGGCGTGTAATGGGCCTGGGACTGCCCCTTTTTAACTCTTTGGAAGAGTTTGAGGAGTGTTGGTATTAATTATTTAAATGTTTGGTATAAATCACCATGATCTAGTTTTGATAGGTTGTGTGTTTGTAGGGATTTATCCATTCTTCTAGGTTGTCCAATTTGTTGGTAATCAGTTGTTTTTACTCATTTCGTATCTGTGGCATTAGTTGAAATGTCCCTTTGAAACCAGAAAAGTCAGCACTCATGCTGCCTATTACTACCAGAACCAATGAGTAGAGACCAAGATTGAATCTTTATGGGTGTTTTATTCAGATGCTGGCAGTCTGAGAAGACAGCTGGTTATGTACCCTCAAAATCCATCTCTCATCTCATTTCAAGCTGACCTTTTTATAAGGAGGAGAAAGAGTGGGTAAGGGGTTTAAGAAAAGATTAATTGGATAGAAGTGTAGGCAAGGGGTTTGGGAAAAAGGTTAATTGGATAAAAGTTGCAGTCTGGCAGTGATTTTTCTATTACTTCTTCATCTATTGATCAACAATTCTTTATCTGCATCTCGGGTGTTCCCTCCCTGGAACACAATGACTCAGATACCAAGTCAGTCTATGGCCTGCAGACCCTCTGAGGTACTAAGGTTGGATTGCTTGTCACCTCCTGGAGTCAGTCATTCCAGATCCTGGAATAATAGCTTTTCACATGCATTAGTCACTTAACTTATCAACTACTGCTAAAATCTTTAACCCTTGAGTTCCCCTATTACATTCTTTCATTTTTTGATTTTGACTGTTCTCCCTTTTTTTAAATCTAGCTGAAGTTTTGCCAATTTTGTTGAATTTCTAAAATGCCAGCTTTTAAATTCTTTGATTTTTTAATATTTTTTCTATTTTCTCAATTTTGTTTATCTCTGCTCCAATTTTTATATTTTCTTCATTCTGCTAGCTTTGGATTGAATTTGTTCTTTTTCTAGTTCCTTGAGGGGTAAAATTACATTGTTTTGAGAACATTCTTTTTTATGTGGGTGTTGACAACTTTTACTTTTGTTCTACTTTCACTGTATGCCATAAGTTTTGATATGTTGTCTTTTCATTTTCATTGTTCTCAAGATATTTTCTGGTTTCTTTGTGATTTCTTCTTTGACCCATTAGTTGTTTAAGAGTGTCTTGTTTAATTTCCATGTATTTGTGGGTTTTTCTAGTTTTCCTTCTACTGTTGTTGATTTCTAGTTTCTATTCATTGTAATTGTAAAAGATACTTTTTATGATTTGAATTTTTAAAAATTTATCAGGATTTGTTTTGTGGCCTAACATGTCATCTGTCCTAGAGAATGTTTTGTGTACACTTAAAAAGAATGCATGGTTTTTCTGTTGGTGGGAGTGTCGTGTATGTCTGTTAGATTCACTTGCCTGTGTTGTTCAAGCCTGTGGTTTTTTTATCTTTTGTCTGGTTGTTTTATCCATTATGAAAAGTGGGGTACTTGAAGTATCCAGTTATTACTGTAGAATTGTCTATGTCTTCCTTTAGATCTGTCAATATTTGCTTTATATATTTGGGAGTGGTGATGTTTGGTGCATAAATATTTATAATTACAGTATCCTAATTGACCTTTTTATTGTATAATATCATTTTTGTCTCTTGTAACAGTGTTTGACTAAAAGTCTGTTTTTTCTGATATTATCAATACTACAGCCACCCCAGTTTTGTTTGGTTATCATTTGAATGGAATATCATTTTCCATCCTTTCACTTTTAGCCTTTCATTGGGGAAAGATTTTTCATTGTCATTCATTACTCTTCTTTGTCTTGTGGTGTTTTTTGTCTCTTTCATTCTTATTACCTTTTTTTAGTGTTGTGTTGTTTCTTTTTTGGTAACATACCCTGATGCTCTTCTCATTTCTATTGTGTACGTTCCATAGATGTATTCTTTGTGGCTACCATTGCGATTACATAAAATATCTTGAAATTATAACAATCTATTTTGAACTGATAATTTCAATCGAATACAAAAACTCTACTTCTACTGAAATTATAGGAGTATACTCCCCCCTTTATTGTTATTCATGTCAAAGATTGCATCTTTATATATCGTGTGTCCATTAACATCATTTTTGGGGTGGGTTGTTGGTGTTTTTGTGACTTCGATTCTCTACAAGAATTTAGGACATGCTGATCTCAATGAAGAGGGGAAAGAGATGATGGCAGAACTACATAATGGCTCTGAAAGCTGGTCTGTCACCAGTCTGTTGTTCTCTGCTTTGAGGACAACATGTCCCAAATAGGAGCTGTGCTTCCAACCTGCTTCTCAGGTGTTGTGACAGCATGTACACCAGAGATGCAGAAGTAGGTCCAGAGAGACATAATGAATATTTTGGGGAAAAAATCATACACTCTACCACAAGATATTAAGTGCAACTGAAAACATAAATATAAAGATAATATTTAAAATTATGCTGGGTGAAAAATTAAAATAGTTTCCTATAGATGAAATACTTATTCTTCATGGGCCATTAAGGTTTTGTATCTCCTTATATAAATTTGTATCTCCCTTAATATATTAGGAAAATATAATTCAGGATATAGAATTTTACTTTGTAGCACCTATTGAGGGAAATCTACATACATGTTGGTTGATGTTAACTAAAGCCCTTGAAACTCTTGGCATATGAGGTTTTTGGCCTGCAGTACTTTGGCTGCCTAGGCACATTTAGTCTGCTGTTTCAGGAAAGCACTGCTTCGGCTAGGAGCATAGGATGAGTTTACAGTGTCGTGTAAAAGGTAGACACCTGTGAGCCACACTTGAATGACTCTTTTCTTACCTTAGCTGTATTGGTAGTGATTTCAAAGTACCTTTTACCTTGAGGTTTTCATTTCATCTGTCTTCTAAAAAGGTTTATGAAGTTGTACTTCTTGACATTACTGACCAGATTGCTGACCTTTCTCCTCACTGAATGCCAGCTGTACAATATAAGCCTACTAGGTTATGGGGGAGCTTTGCCCGCAGAGCCCCCCATCTGCCATGGATGAGAATAAGTCTACCAAGACATGATCTGCTTGGGGAGGAAAGGTGGCCAGTCTCTCAAAGGAGAAGGGCCAAGAGCCTTTTCCTCAGTGGGCTTTTATTGGGTTTGTTTACACAAAAATACAGGTAAAGCTCATTAATCATTGTCAGGCAGTAAGGATCAAACAATAGATAACAAAGAACTCTGAGGGCCTATTTTGAGTCAGGCTCAGATAGCTAAAGAACTATAAAACTTTGACAACAAACTCACTTCTTGCTTGGACCCTTATTTAATTGAGAGCATTCTAAACAAAGCAAGTTTCACAGGATTTTACATATTCTTTCTTAGGCCTGATTACCCTAGGGAACCTGCCCCTTTCAGCACAGGGCAGTACCCACCACGAGCATTGTTTCAGGCTTAAGGCATTGTTTCAGGCTTAAGTCAGGCAGGAGTAGTAAGGCAGCCAAGAGATTAGGAGATTTCTTGCAGACAGAATGAGGACTCAGGCCATGTCATAGTCGAGGGACAAGGGTCCATCACCCCTTTTGCTGTAGTCCCCAAGTTCTTCCTTGGGGCCTCCACGTGATCATGCCTGTTTTAGGTCATTCCCCCCTTGGGGAATCTTACCTGTCATTGGCTAACCAACCAAGCATTGGGGGCCAGTTATGGATGAAGTAAAAGGAGCAGAAGCGGGGCCCCTGCCAGGGAGATAAGCCTTGTCTCCTTAGTGGCTTATGGTCTGAAGGTTGCTTTCTCAGCCTTAGCCAGTGCGGTGCGGGGCGGGGGTCAGTTACAGCTTCTGAAACCAGGCAGGGAGGTTCCCAACACTAGGTTACTCAGGAAAGCTTATCACATGCCCTTGAAAACTCAGTAACAATTTCTTAATAGTGCTGGTGCATTTCAGCACTTTGAAGGAATTTTTTAAAATAGGGAAAATAATAAAATGCAGTAGGAAAAACTTCAAATTGAGCTAGGAATTTTGGACCATGTGGTAGTTTATCAGTAAAATATGTAAAGCTAAAAGTTCCCCTAGTGTTTCAGTAATTTTTAGTGATGCTTCTATGCTAATAAAATACCTAACAGTTGCATTCGTTGCATAGTTCTGCCCAAAGATCTTAATAGTAAATTTAGTTTAGAGTAGTGGTAGTTTGTCCTGAGTGTCTTTATGTTTACTTAAAGAATGTAATGCACTCTAGAGCACCCCCTGAGTAGCAGAGGCACCCTGGAGTACCTGATCCAGTTTTGGAGCCAAGAGGATAAGCACATTTTGCGAAGGCTTGTTTTCTGCCGTCTTTGAGGATGTTTTTAAAATTTATTTATTTTATTTTTATAAAGATTAAAATTTTTAAAAAGATTTTAGTTATTTATTTTTAGAGAGAGGGGAAGGGAGGGAAAAAGAGGAGGAGAGAAACATCAATGTGTGGTTGCCTCTCACATCCGCCACCCCCCACTTCCCACTGGGAACCTGGCCCACACACCCAGGCCTATGCCCTGACTGAGAATTGAACCAGTGACCTTTTGATTTGCAGGCTGGCACTCAGTCCACTGAGCCACAGTAGCCAGAGCTAAGGATATAATTAAGTATGATAATTATATATGATGCCTCAGTCCCCTTCAAAACAGGCACTTTGTGACCTCACACAGTTCTCTCAATGGCCATCAGGTGTCCCATCACATTTTTCCTGAATGTCATCGACAGTCTGAAATCTCTTTCCTTTCAAAGGTGATTTTAGTTTTGGGAAAAGCCAGAAGTTGCAGGGTGCTAAATCTGGCCTGTAGTGGGTTAGAGTCACCTGGATGATTTAATGTTTCACCAAAAAACCTCTGCATAAGATGAGATGCATGAGTGGGCTCATTGTCATGAAGCTGCCAAATGCCAGTTGCCCATGGTTGTGGCCTTCTGAATCATCTGAATAGTTTCCAAAGAGGAACATTCAGGCTTAATGCAAAATTTGATTTAGGTTCATTGCTCTATTTGCTCAGTCATTTTGAATGTGGTGGCCACATGGTACACATGCTCACTCAATGCCACCTACTGCCTCCACTGACTAGTACAGTGAAGTTGTCATTGTTCATGCATGTGCATTCCAGTCTACTCTGTTTGGCTGCCAGGATACATCAATGCCATGTACACCGTTCTCATTATATTAACAATGGCTGGACTTCTTCCAGATAGGCCTCATATTTCCAGGTTTTCACTTTTGATTTGCTGCCATTTTTTCTTCTTGAGTTGCCTTTGCCTCTTTTCTCAGCTTCTCTTCCTAAAGTATAATTCTTGAACTTTTTTCACTAATAAGTGCATTTTCACCTAAAGAAACACTTCTCAGTGTTTCACTACCCATATGACAGTCTTCAGTATGTGTAGGGAGTGGGATATCTATTCTTGTGCATACAGACAGAAACGTAGACACAGGCATAGGAGTTAGGATATCAGAATCCTTTTTTAAAGATATTATTTGTTTATTTTTAGAGAGGGGAAAGGAGGGAGAAGGAGGGAGAGAAACATCAGTGCGTGGTTGCCTCTTGCACGCATGTGTCCCCACTGAGGACCTGACCCACAATCCGCATGTGCCATGACTGGTAATTGAACCAGAGACCCTTTGGTTCTCAGGGCGTTACTCAAGTCACTGAACCACACCAGCCAGGGTCAGAATTTTTTTAATTAAACAATTTTTGTTTTTTTAAATTTTTGTTGTTGTTATTCTCCCTCCCCACCTTTTGTTTTTAGTTTTAGGATATAAGAATTTTGATGGAGGCCAAATGTGTGTACAACACAGGGTGCATTAAAGTGAGTCATCTCTAATGGATTTCTATATTTGTGGCCCTATAGACACTAGCCCCTTACTTACTGGGTCTGTCACCTGCTTTTCACCTGAAGCTATGGGCTTGTATACCAGCCTAGGCAGTTCTATTTTACTCCTATTCCCTTAGCCATAGCCCTGTGAGCATGAGCTGACAGCTCTGGCTTGGCACTTGACTGCAGAGATTGGGCTTTCTGGGAACTCTCATTGCATAGATCCTTCCCTCTTCTCTCTGTCCATGGTGTTATATTCCAGCTGTATTACTGCCATCCTGATCAATTAACCCCTTGGGTTTTTTTTTTCATGGAGTCTTTCTAAAACAGAAAGGGACAGTTGGGAATCTGCTGTTGCAAAGGCTGTGAATTTGAAGGCGCTGTCATGAAATCACCTTGTCTTTTTTTTGTCCATTTGCATTTTTGTTCTCCTTCTCTCAGCATTTGTGAGAGTAGATAGAATGACATATGATTGTGTTACACTTTCAACAGACTGCTTAGTTTTCCTGGTACTCCATGTGGGTCAAAGATGACTTTTCACATAGAGAATCCTTGAACTACAGGACCTAGTGGAGGTGAAGACCAGCTGGAGACTCAGGGCTTACTTAGACAGGTGTTCCCTCTCCTCATGTTGGACCAGGGAGTTGGATAATGGTTAAATATTGGTGTTAATATAAAGCTAGACAGAAAAGTAACTTCAGTGGTCTTTGATAGCTGGAACTCTGGGGATTTGTCCAGGGAAGACTTTTTAGACTGAGCAAGGCTCAGGTTTATTTCGGGTAGGAGGAAGAATGGATAAAAGACTTACCCTTAGTGTCCAATCCTTGGGCCGTATGCAGCCCAGAATGGCTATGAATGCGGCCTAACAGAAAATTGTAAATTTACGTAAAACCTTTTTTTTTGCTCAGTTTTCTTTAGTGTTTGTGTATTTAATGTGCAGCCCAAGACAACACCACTTCTTCCAGTGTGGCCCAGAGATGCCAAAAGGTTGGACACCTTGGCCTTATATCTTATTGACCAAGAAAGACCTCTGACTACTCAGTGTTGTAAGGAAGTCTGGGATATGTCATAATTTAACTGGGCTAATTACTACCTTCCATAAAATTTGAGTTCTGATAGTAAGGGAGAATGGATGAGTGGCTATTGGGAAAGCAACTAACATCTCTACTACAGATGAAATTTTCTTTTGATTTAAATATAAAAAACTCTAATGGTTTAAAAAGTTCTAAAGTGACACGATAATAGATAATCATAGTTTTGTTTAGATAACTATATAATCTCTTTATATCTGTAATGTAATTGGGAGGAAGTGGGAGATTCCTGTGGCTTTTTTAGAACTATACAGGGCAGAAGAATGAAATAAATCATCTTTGTTAAGGCCTTGTATTGTTCTTGATGTTTCAAGGTATGTTGTAAATTGAATTGAAAGTCATCTAAGGACATACTATTTCTGAATTTATGAAATTCAAGGAAAGAGGCTATTAAGAAATCAAACACTAACACTTAAAAATTTGGAACTCAAATCAGTTCTATGCTTTGAGAGTTACACAGTGTACTTTCTGTCTTCATAAAAGTCAGGGTTCCTTGGGGATGTGTACTGCATTCATAACTTTTGCAAATAGTCTGGTTATCCTTGCTTCTGAACTTCCTGTTCATTTACCCTGCCTTTTTCCCTAGAAATACTATTTTTCTCTCACATAATAATTAATAGCAGAATGTGAGTGGATGAAACTGAGTTTTGCCTACCTACTTTTCTTGTTGCAGAGGAATGTTTTTCCAGTTCTTGTTATAATTCTTAGTCCTCAATATGTATATGAATGCCAGGAAAGTTCTTTAAATGAAAATGAGGTTTTTCTTTGCTTTATATATTTTTTGTAAGATGGTTATTTTCTAATTACATAGAGAAGTGATCATTTGGCATCCTCTAAAATTTTCTGTAAGTGTCACCAATGGGTCAAATAAAAGAAAAATGGTCTCACTTGGATTCTTTCTTTTTCAACAAATTATGGTTGCAGGCAGTGTCCACCTACTGTGTCACCTCACAGTGAAACAGCACCAATTCCAGTTCCTACTCAGATAAAGAATTATCAGCGCATAGAGCAGAATCTTACATCTACTGCCTGCTCTGGCACGAATCCGCATGGTTCTCCCAGGTAAGCTGGTATTTTAAAACTTTCTAATTTTTCTTCTATTAAAAATTTTGTTCTTTACCATCATACACTTGCAGTGCCAATTACTGTTTTTCTTTGAAAATCTTCAGTAAATGTTGGCATAAATCGCTTTGTTGCACATTAGGGTAGTTGTTTTAAGGAAAAGCACTTGTAAGATTGTTTTAGTTGCAAGTCCATTGAGTCGCTTTTTTCATGGAACACCATTTTTACTTGAAAGAACAAAACTGTGATTATGAGTAGTTGGCAGCCATTTTGTCAAAGACAGACTAAGTCTATCACTTCAGAGAAATCAAGTGACATAGCCCAGACTGGTATGGCTTAGTGGGTTGGGCATAGTCCTGCAAACCAAAAGGTCTCTGGTTCCACTCCTGGTTGAGGCACATGCCTGGGTTGTGGACTGGTCCCTTGTCAAGGCACAGGTAAGAGGCAACTGATTGATGTTTTTCTCCCTCTCTCTCTCCCTTCATTTCCCTCTCTCTAAAAATAAGTATTTTTTTAAAGAAAAGGAGAAGAAAACAAGTTACATTAATATCAGCTCTTGGGTAAAAATTAGAATTTTGGAAAACTTCCATTCACTGCTGTGAACGTTACAGCTTCTGTTACCTATTGACAGCCATTTCTGTTAAGACTGGTGATGGTATTTTGATACGAATGTGACTTTTTGATATTGTATAATGTGTCAACATTTGGAGTATCTGCATAACTCAGTCAACCAATATTTTCTAAATGACCATGTTTAAAAGTATTCATGCATGGATGAAAGATTTATTCCAAGGACAAGATACTTTGCCAAAGAATGGAATTTAATGTAACAGAGTACATAATTTCCCTGAGGTGGTTCTACACTATGACTAATCTTTTAGAAATGGCCACTTGCTGAGTTTTGATCTAGTATCAAAGAAAAGTATCTGAAAAGACTACCAAACTATCCCTCCCCTTTCCAATTAAGTATTTGTGTAAGTCTGGTTTCCTTCATGTACTTCATGTGGTGTAATAGATTTTGTGTAGAAATGGTTATAAGCATCCATTTGTCACCTATTGCCAGGCATTAGAGATTTGCAAAAATATACAATAATACCTTGCTTCTCACTAATTTATTTTGTTTTGGAAGATATAATTATTTTTCATAATTTTGTTACATGTAATCTTACTTTTAATGAATTGATAATTACAAAAAATTCTGTTTTCAATAGGCACAAGTTGCATGAACAAAACCTCCCTGGGATCTTCAGCAATTTAAATGTAATGGGGACTTAAGACCCCCAAAATTGAAAATGGCTGTTGTATATAACATTACCTTTGTTAAAACAAGATGAAAATATGATTACATAACAGACCTTGGAACAGTGCAGGGTTTAGGGGTACCAACCCCTTGTGTAGTCAAAAATTCAACTTCCCAAAAACTTAACTACCAATAGCCCGCTGTTGACCAGAAATCTTACCAATAATATAAACAGTCAATTAGCACATATTTTGTATGTTATATGTATTATTTATTGTATTCTTGTGATAAAGTAAGGTAGAGAGAAGAAAATCTTGTTGAGAAAATGCATTTACAGTATTTACTGAAAAAAATCTATATATAAGTGGATCTGTGCAGTTCAAATCTGTATTGTTCAAGGGTCAGCTGTATATTCAGTTTTTAGTTTGTGTTTGAATTACAGAACGCTGGAAGGACATTAGAAACCAAAAACAGTGGTAACCTCTTGAGTAGGATTGAGGAAGTGTTGAGAATTAGACAGGATGCACGGATAAGAGGGAGACCACTAAATGTAATTTTACGTTTGTTCCATATGACTGTGTTACCTTTTTAACATTGTTTTTTATTGTATTTTTTCCATTATCGTTTATCCTCTTGGACCCTCTTCTACCTCCACCCCACCAGGACTCCCCCTCTACACACACACATTGCAATCACCACATGGGTTACATGTTTTTTTTTAAATATCTACTCCATGGCATATTTCTAGGAAGTTTCAGGAGAAAATACAGAAATAGCCATAGAACCTATGAGAGAGGAAGTCATAATATTTTTCTTTTCAGATCTGCAATGGTACGGAGGTCTAACACCAGCCCAATGGGCTTTCTCCGGGTGGGATCCTGCTCCCCAGCGCCAGCAGACACAGTGCAAACAGTTGGACGAAGACTCTCTACTGGGTCTTCCAGGCCTTATTCACCTTCCCCTTTGGGTAAGGAGAGTTTAAAGCAGTTGTATTCATCCTTTTTCACTATGACAAATCTGACATGACACTCTCTTTGGGAACATTGGCTCACAATGGCAGTGAGTCTCAGCTGATTTCAAACCATATCCCGCTCCTCCAAGTATACCCTGCTTTCTGATCATGCTTGAGAATCTCTGTGTTAATCTGCTAGGATGTCTATTGGAAATATAATAATACAAAAAAGGATCTTTTTTTGTATTATTATAATACAAAAAAGGATCTTTTTTTGTATTATTATAATACAAAAAAGGACCAAAAAAGGATAAAAACTATCTCCATTGGGTTTGGGCTCTAAATACAAAGTCAGAAATCCTAAGTACATAACACTCAGATTAATGAGGTTGAAAAGACAATAGTGTACATAGCAGCACTGTGCTGCATCCATGCATGGTCAAAGAGCCCCAAGAAGGATAGGATGACAGCTTCATTACAAGTTCCCACCTCTCTTGGAAACCATGCACAGCAACAACAATGCTAAAACAAAGCAGAAGCAAACAGCAAAACAACAAAAACCCAACCAAACATAAACACACACCTCAAAGGAGAGTTTTAGTGAAACTAAGAGAAAAAAAAATGCTTCAACTTCAGAATACATATGAGAGAGGCCAGAGCACTCAAGATAGCAGAACTTGTGAGAAACAGCATTGATAAGGTAGAGAAGGAAAGATAGTACTGAGAGGGCCCAGTGCTGGCAGATCTCAAAATTGAAAATAAAAGATACACACACACAGGCACACCTTGGTAACTTTAGAATTTGTTAAACCCTGTACTCGCTGCATTTTGATGAAAAGAAAATGTTTCAGCACTCAGTGCTTGCTCAGGACTCAACTGCACTTGCTCTAACTTGTATGAGTCACAGCACCGCCCTGCAAGAGAAAATGCTTCATCACTCATTACATTCAGTACTGGTCAGGTTTGTCACTCGTCATAAGTTCTGGAGCGAGTTAATGATGAGATCTGAATGAAGTACCACTGTATTTACAATATGCCAAAACTGCTGCTGTAGGACTCACAGGGAACAGAAAGAAATCTTGGGAGGAGGTAGAGCAAGAAGGATTGAAGCAGTGTTCAGAAGCCCTGATTTCAAAACAAAACAAAACAAAAAACCGCAATGATAACGTTTATTTTTTTTTAAAAAGTCAATATCAGAACATCACCTGTTGCAAAGGGTCTTGAAGCTCTTTTTATTTTTTATTTCAGATTTGGGTTCATTTTTTTTATTATAAATTATATTTTATTGATTATGCTATTACAGTTGTCCTGATTTTTCTCCCTTTGCCTCCCTCTATACCATACTCCCTGCTCCCTCAGGCAATCCCCATGCCCTTGTTCATGTATATTGGTCATGTGTATTTTCTTTGGGTACTCCATTTTCTATACTGTACTTTATATCCCTGTGGCTCTTCTGTAACTACGTGTTTGAACTTCTTAATCCCCTCATCTCTTCAGACCCATTCCTTCAAACCCTTCTCCCATCTGGCAACTGTCAAAATGCTCTCCATATCCATGTTATGTTTCTGTTCTTGCTTGCTTAGTTTGTTTTTTAGATTGATACATGTGTATTTATTGCCATTTTATTGTTCATAGTTTTGATCTTTTTTTCTTAAATAGCCCCTTTAATAATTCATGTAATAATGTTTTGATGATGATGAACTTCTTTTTGTGTCTGGAAAGCTCTTTACTTGCTTTTCAATTCTAAATTATAGCTTGGCTGGGTAGAGTCATTTTAGCTATAGATCCTTGCTTTTCATGACTTTGCTTATATCTTGCCAATCCTTTCTAGTCTACAAAGTTTCTTTTGAGAAATCAGCTGATAGTGTTTCTTTTTTAAAGATTTTATTTTAGTCACTCTCTGCTCAGAGTTAGCCCGCTCCCAAGTTCTGTGGAGTGTACTATCGCTTAATAAATCTTCCCTCTTTCTTTATACTAAAAAAAAAAAATATTTTACTTTATTTTTTTAAGATTTCATTTATTTATTTTTAGACAGGGGAAGGGAAGGAGAAAGAGAGGGAGTGAAATATCAATGTGTGGTTGCCTCTTGCATACCCCCTACTGGGGTCCTGGCCCACAACCCAGGCATGTGCCCTGACTGGAAATTGAAGCAGTGACCCTTTGGTTTGTAGCCTGCATTCAATCCATTAAGCTACACCAGCCAGGGCTATTTTATTTATTTTTAGAGATGGGGAAAGGAAGGGAGAAAGAGAGGGAGAGAAACATCAGTGTGCAAGAGATATATCGATTTGTTGCCTCTTGCATGCCCCCAACTGGGGACCTGGCCTGCGACCCAGGCAAGTGCCCTGACCCGGGAATCTAATCGGTGACCTTTTAGTTCGCAGGCCAGCACTCAGTCCCCTGAGCCACACAAGCCAGGACTCAGCTGACAGTCTCATAGGAACTCCACTGTAGTAACTGCTTTTCTCTTGCATCTTTGAGGATTCCCTCTTTATCTTTAACCTTTGACATTTTAATTATGATATGTCTTGGAATGGGCCTCTATATCCATCTTGTTTGGGACTCTCTGTTCTCTCTGGACTTGCATGTCTATTTCCTTCACCAAATTAGGGAATTTTTCTTTCATTATTTTTTCCAATAGATTTCTGATTCTTGCCTTTTCTCTTCTCCTTCTGGCACCTCTATGATGTGAATGTTGGAACACTTGAAGTTGTCCCAGAGGCTCCTTACACTATTCTTGTGTTTTTTTAGATTCTCTTTTCTCCTTGGTGTTCTGCTTGGTGGTTTTTTGCTTCCTTATGTTCCAAATCATTATGTGATTCTCAGCTTAATCCACTCTACAGTTGTTTCCCTGTAATTGTTCTTTTTATTTAGATTTTATTTTGCTTATTTTTAGAGGGAAGGGAAGGAAGGAAAAAGGAAGGGAAACATCGATGTGCGAGAGAAACATTGATTAGTGGCCTCTCACATGTCCCCAGCTGGAGACCCAACCCACAACCCAGGCATTTGCCCTGATTGAGAATAGAACCAGAGACTTTTTAGTTCTCAGGCTGGCATGATGAAGCTGCTATTTAGATGAGTCACCAGCTGCCCATTGCTGCAGCCTTCTGACTCATCTAAATAGTTTCTGTGGAGGAATGTTCAAGGTAATGCAAAATTTGATGCAGATTTGTTGCTCTACTTGCTCAGTCATTTTGAATATGACCCATGCTCACTCAATGGCATCTACTGCCCCCACTGACTAGTACAGTAAAGTCGTCATCGTTCATGCATGTGCATTCCAGTCCACTTTCCGTGGCTGCCAGGTTGCATCAGTGTCATGTAAACTGTTTTCATTATATATTTTTTAATGATCTATTTATTTTTAGACAGAGGGGCAGAGAGAGAGAAACATCAATGTGTGGTTGCCGGTTGCACACCCCCAACTGGGGACCTGCCCTGCAACCCAGGCATGTGCCCTGACTGGGAATTGAACTGGCGACCCTTCAGTTTGCTGGCTGGCAGTACTCAATCCACTGAGCCACACCAGCCAGGGCCATTCTCATTATATTAGTAATGGTTCGACTTTTTCTGGACAGATCTTATATGTCTCTTGTCTACTTAAACTGCCTGAAGTCTTCCCCAACTCTCGTTTTTGTTGGTGTGGGTTCTTAGAGGTACATGCAAAGAAGGTAGGTGCAGAGATGTGTGAGAGAGACATTGGGGAAACCAGTGATGGACAAAGGGGAGGAAGCAGGAGTTGACAGGGAGCCATTCAGTCCACCATGCAGATGTGACCTCCATAAGGGTGAGAGGAAGGAAAGAGGAGTCCTGACTATAGCAAATTCTAAGATTTCAGCCAGGCTGAAAGAGTGTCCCCAAGCACTAAGTTGTCCAAATTTCCTGACCTGCTTGAATAGGCCTGAATTATTGCCTCAACCACATGCAGTCAGTGACTGGGTGCAGCCCTGAGGAGCATGCTACAGTAGGAACATGGTAGGTCAGAGGGACAGCAGCTGTTCTGCTGGACAGCTCCACAAGCCTCACACAGTGTGTACAAACTCTTTGTATGTTACAGGCATTGATGTATTTACATGACTCTTTCCTACTGATCTTGTTTTAAGGCAGATCATAGGTACTTTTTTATCTTTGTGTACCCAGTACCCAGCACAGTGGTTGCTTAGTCTGTGTTAGCTGAACTAAATCTTTACTAATTAAATTTGTAAACTATATCATACTGTGCAATTTGGGCATGTGTTGCCTGTTTCTGTTCTTTACTGGTTTTGAGTCATTCCTCTTTCCCCATTTCCTTCTTTATAGTTGGTACCATTCCTGAGCACTTCAGCCAGTGCTGCTGTGGATATCCTCAGGGCCATGAATCCAGGAGCCGAAACTCATCAGGTAGGAAGTGTATTTGGTGCAATCATAATTTTAAGCCTGTTATAAGTGGATTTGAGTTATATTTTTCTAGTCTTATTAAAAGAATAGAATTGGTATGAAGTATTTTCCAAGCTGTCCTGTTTTTTAGAATCTTGTTCATTATGTTTTAGTAGTTAGGCAGTTGAATATCTCTTTTTGGGCATATGATTCTGTTATGAAAATAAGTCCTAGGAATTAAGTACCTTAACTAGATTTTGGTCACTGCCACACAGATAATGAAAATCATTCTAGGGGATGAAAATTTGTTACTTTGGTTAATACTGTTTTTTTTATCCTTACTTGAGGACATGCTTATTGATTTTAGAGAGAGGTGGAGGGGGAGAGAGAGAGACGGCAACATTGATGTGAGAAGGAAACATTGATAGGTTGCCTCTTCATAAGCTCCCCGACTGGTGACCAAACCTGCAACCTAGGCATGTGCCCTTACCAGGAATGGAACCTACTGCCTTTTGGTTTATGGGACTATGCTCCAACCAGCTGAGCCATACCAGCCAGGGCTGATTAATAATATTCTTGATAAGAGCTACCAGTTAGTATCAAATAAAAAAGAAACATGTTTATTTGCTTTATTATATAACATATGCCTCCCAAGGTATGTGCAAATTATACTTTTTTAAAGATTTTATTTGTTTATTTTTAGAGAAAGAAGAAGGGAGGCAGAAAGAGAGGGAGAGAAACATCAGTGTGTGGTTGCCTCTGGTGTGCCCCTAACTGGGGACCTGGCCTGAAGCCCAGGCTCGTGCTCCTGACCGAGAATCAAACTTTGACCTTTTGGTCTACAGGCTGGTGCTCAATCCATTGAGCCACAGCAGCCAGGGCTAAATTATACTTTTAAAAGTCAAAACTTATTGTATGCATATTTGAGGAGTTGGTCAGTCAAAGGAATTCTATGTTACTCAGGAGAGTATAAAACTTAGCTTTCTCCAGACATAGCATTTTGCCAATAATTTTACATATTTGTGTGTATATGTATATACACATATATGCATGCATATATGTGTGTGTTTGTGGGTGGATTTGGCCAAACCCTGTTCTGAAAGATTTGAATATCAAATTTAGGATGAGATTAAACCAAGAGCAGCCAGTAGTAGCAAAAGTTCCTATTGGTGTTCGTTTTTGCAAAGATGATGGTTATAGATCACTAACAAGATTTGTATGTTCTTAATGTTCTTGGTGGTAGTTTGGCTTGCAGGAAGTGCCAAAGAATGTATGTGTAACTGGAACTCAAGGCTTAGTGAACCTTAAGTTGACAACAACAAGTTTGTGTGGGTCAGTTCCCTTATTGTTGTCAAGTGTACAGTGTACAAGACTGTCTCCCAGGCCCTTCATATCATATCCCCTGAAGGGTCAAGAATATCTGTGGACAAATATTTTCTTTGTAGAGAATTTGGATACTTTATGTTTTTAAATGAATTTCATTAATGAAATTGACAACATTAATTATTCATCAGCTTGTTATTTTTAAACAAAATTCAGGAAAGGTGTACTTTCTAATTGTCTTTCTTATACTTTATACATTTTTTTTAAATAAGGGTTTTTTTCTGGGTTAGTTTGAAAAGTTTATTTTAGTTGCAATGTGAGAAAAGGGAATAATACATTGATATACTCAAGTATGTGTTTATATAAATGGACAGATCATCTTGTTCATTGTAGGTTTTTGTTGTTTTCATTAACTTTAACCATTTACTATATAGTTCTTGTTGGGTCTGACTAGACCTTACATTAATCTGAGTTATTTGCTAGCTGCTGGTAAAAACAGCTATGATCTCCTGAGAATACCAATGACAGTGTTACTGTTTTATAAAGGATGCCAAAAAATAGTCTCCTGCCAAGTAAATACTTTTAGAATATCGCATGAAAAATAAGATATACATTGGAATTCTGATTTGAAGAACTGTCTTCTTAATTCTTATGTTTTTGCCGTACTTCTTCACTTTGGGTAAACGCTGCACCCATGTCCTTGGCAGGTTCTTCAGGGCTGCAGGCGCAGTCACCACAGTCCTTCCTCCTGGGGGCCAGGCTGCCGAGCGCTCCCATCCTCACTGACACCCACCAGAACAAGCAGAAACTGAGAAAGCAGCACTCAGACCCTGTGTGCCCAGCCCAAATGGGGGCTGCACACAGTGGCTCACCTCAGCCTGGCCGGCCTGGCAGCTTTGGGACTTCTCCCACCAAACATACTGGGTCCTCTCCACGGGGGTCTGACTGGTTCTTTAAAACCCCTTTACCAACAATCATTGGCTCTCCTACTAAGGTGTGTTTATTAAACCCTTTGCAGGTGTTATAACTTGGTTAAATTAACTTTGGCAAAGTGAAACATAGAGTCCCAGATAGAGGTCCAAGGTTCCACAACAGACCACAAGACAAATTGAAATAGAGGTTTGTTCTTCACAGGTCCTGAAAGAAAAACCCTGTGCACCCTGGGACAGGAGGAGGGGGGCCCAGGGAAGTGTAGACAGGGAGAGAGAGCACCTAGAACTGTGCACATGGCCTTCATGGGTGGAGTGTTGTGGGGTTCCTGGCTAAGACTGGATCAGTCATTTCAAACCAAAAGGGCAGGGTTCTGGTAAGCTCCATGGGGTCTGATCTAATGGGTGGACAGGGGGAAGATCCTGGGAGGTGGGGAATCACCTTAGGAGCTTACATTTGCTGTGACGCTGTAAACTGCCATCTAGGTGTGTGCTTGCAAGTGGGCTGGTGTCAGGTTAAGGTCCCTGTAGCCCACTTAGCCAAACAGAATGGATGTGGAGGTGCAACACCATGGAGTAGCTTAGCTGAACTCTTTATAGTAGGTCATGCACCAGCATAGTAAGTACTTTATGGAAAGGATTCATGAAGCGAACAGCTGCAGTTTAATGAGCACTTGCTGTGTGCCAGGCACATGTAGGCCCTATATACTTGCTGAATGCTTTATAGACATTATTCCACTGAACTGTCCACAGTTGTAAAAGCTGTAAGTAGAGGAGCCAGTATTTAAATCCAGGTCTGACGGACTCCAGAGTTTCCTCCTGACTGCTGGGCCACACAGCCTGACAAGACTGAGCACTTTATACATCCTAATAACTAGCTTACCTGTGTTTCTCTAGACCACAGCTCCTTTCAAAATCCCTAAAACACAAGCATCTTCCAACCTGCTAGCCCTGGCTCCTCGTCATGGGCCTCCTGAAGGACAGTCTAAAGATGGAAGTGACCCACGAGAATGCTCTCATTGTCTCTTAGCACAAGGAAGTGAGAGGCAGAAGGCTGAGCAGCAGAGCAAGGCTGTGTTTGGCAGGTAAAAGACCCCATTTCCTTCCAGTGTTCATTATGAAAACTGTAATTATATGTTTTTTTCTATTATAAAACCAACAGATTAAATTAGTTTAGTAGCTGGATATGAACTGTGTACATTTATAATGTCTGAAAACCATAGATGCTTTCTTTTTTTTTTAAGATTTTTATTTATTTATTTTTAGAGAGGGAAGGGAGGGAGAAAGAGAGAGAGAGAGAGAAACATCAATGTGCACTTGCTGGGGGCCGTGGCCTGCAACCCAGACATGTGCCCTGACTGGGAATCGAACCTGTGATGCTTTGGTTCGCAGCCCATGCTCAATCCAGTGAGCTACGCCAGCCAGGGCTGATGCTTTCTTTTTTTAAAAAAATATATTTTATTGATTATACTATTGCAGTTGTTCCATTTTCCCTTCATTCCCCTCCACCCTGCACACCCTCTCCCACCCACATCCCTCCCCTTTAGTTCATGTCCATGAGTCATAAGTTCTTTGGCTTCTACATTTCCCATACAATTCTTGCCCTCCCCCTATTTTCTACCTACCATCTGTGCTACTTATTCTCTGTACCTTTTCCCCCTCTCTCCCCCTCCCCTGTTGCTAACCCTCCATGTGATCTCCATTTCTGTGGTTCTGTTCCTGTTCTAGTTGTTTGCTTAGTTTGTTTTTGTTTCTGTTTTAGGTGTGGTTGTTAATAACTGTGAGTTTGATGTCTTTTTTTTACTGTTCATATTTTTTATCTTCTTTTTCTTAGATAAGTCCCTTTAACATTTCATAAAATAAGGGCTTGGTGATGATGAACTCCTTTAACTTGACCTTATCTGAGAAGCACTTATTGCCCTTCCATTCTAAATGAAAGCTTAGCTGCATAGAGCAATCTTGGATGTAGGTCCTTACCTTTCATGACTTGGAATACTTCTTTCCAACCCCTTCTTGCCTGCAAGGTCTCTTTTGAGAAATCAGCTGACAGTCTGATGGGAACTCCTTTGTAGGTAACTGCCTGCGTATCTCTTGCTGCTTCTAGGATTCTCTCCTTCACTTTAATCTTGCGTAATGTAATGATGATGTGCCTTGGCGTGTTCCTCCTTGGGTTCAACCTCTTTGGGACTCTCTGAGCTTCCTGGACTTCCTGGAAGTCTTTTTGCTTTTCCAGATTGGGGAAGTTCTCCTTTATTATTTGTTCAAATAACTTTTCCACTTGTTGCTCTTCCTCTTCCCCTTTTGGTACCCCTATAATTCAGATGTTGGAACATTTCAAGATGTCCTGGAGGTTCCTAAGCCTCTCCTCATTTTTTTGAATTCTTATTTCTTCATTCTTTTCTGTTTGGTTGTTTCTTTTTTCCTTCTGGTTCACTTCATTGATTTGAGTTCCAGTTTTCTTTCAACACTATTGGTTCCCTGTGCATTTTTCTTCATTTTATTTAGTGTAGCCTTCATTGGTTCATCTAATTTGCGACCAAAATGAACTGGTTCTGTGAGCATCCTGATCGCCAGTGCTTTGAACTGTGCATCTGATAGGTTGGCTATCTCTCGGTCTTTTAAAAGTACAGACTGCATAGAATTTAATTCTGTTTGAGCCATCTTCCTCCCCCCTCCCTTTGGTCTGGTCGCGCCTGTTACGTATGAGGGGCGGAGCCTTAGGTGTTCCCTTGGGCAGGACACCCCAGTCGCTCGGCTGTGACGTATGTGGGGGTGGGGTCCGAGAGGGAACAATGGCGCCTGTCCGCTCTCTCTAGGACTTCAGTCCGCTCTGCCACTTCCCACCAGCAGATTGGGCCCTTCTGGTGCTTGCTCCTAGGCGGGTGGGCTTGTGTACGTTCTAGGACCCTGTGGGTCGCCCCATGGAACTCTCCTGTGAAGCTGGGAAATTCTCCCGGCACCTTAACCCCCACAGGTATTTTCAGTTCGTGCTTTTAGGCTTTATTTCCCGGCGCTGGGGCCCTGGGTTGCGAGGTCTGTGTCGCTTCCCATTTTCACCTAGTTTATCTGCGTGCGAATGTGTGACTACGGACAGCCAGCTGCCTTGCGCGCCTCACTGGGTCTGCTTGTTGCCTCCCTCTCCCAGGGTCTGCCACCGGGTCCGTCCGCTGCCCGTGCACGTCTGGGGTCAGCCAACTGCTGCCTGCACCCTGCACGCCTGCGTCTGCCAGCCAGCACTTTTTCCTGCTGGGGTCCCTCAGCCGCTCTCTGTAGGCCTCCGACTCCACCCTCCTTACCAGTCTGGATGAATGGTTGTCAGACTTCCATACGATTCATTTCTCTCTGTTCTGGTTGCTTTTTTGTTTCTAAATTTTTGTTGTCCTTAGTTTTGGTTGTGCAAGGAGTCACAGTGTGTCTACCTACGCCTCCATCTTGGCTGGAAGTCCTCCATAGATGTTTGCTTTAACTGTAAATACAGAGCTCTGAATTTCCTGAATATTCTATTTCTTTTATTTGGGTTAATGAAGTTTATCTCTACTTTGAATTGTTTGGTATCTTTTTTTCGTCTTGTTCTCTGATTTCCCACTAACCCTTTTATGGCTTGGCTCCAATCCTTATTATTTAAAGGTCTGGATTTTTTTAAAGTATGCTTTTCCATTATTAATATCATTCTTCTTTTTAGATCTGTCAGTACTGGGAAATTATCTGATCAACAAGTAAAGACACCTCTAGGTGGATATCAGGGCAGCACAGACAGTTTAAATGCAGAACGACCAATGGATACAGGTAAGAAAATCTAGTTGTTTTGTGGTGGTGGTGGGGGGACGGGGCAGGTAATTTGTTAGCTTATGCATTAATTTCCTTTTGCTGCTGTAATAAATTACCACATGCTTGGTGGCTTAGAACAACATAAATGTATTATCTTAACAGTTCTGGAGGTCGGAAGTTTGAAATATGGGTCTCCCTGGATTAAAATCAAGGTATCAGCTGGGTTGCAGTCCTTCTGGAGACTCTAGGGGAGAGTGGGTTTGCTTGCTCTCCAGCTTCCAGACTGCCCTCTTTCCTTGGCTTGTGCCCCCTCCCACCCTGAAAGCCAGCAGTGGCCAGTCTAAATTCTGACCTGTCTCCCTGTTCTGCATCTCAAGCACCCTCGTGATTACAGGGGCTCACTGGTAATCCAGGATTATCTCTGTATCTTAAGGTCAGTTGATTTGGAATTCTGGTTCTATCTGCAACTTTAATTTTCTTTTGCCGTGTAACATTGCCTCTTTTAAGGTTCCAGGGGTTAGTTAGTACATGGGTATCTGGGGCTGGGGTAATTATTTAACTTAACTGCTTCTGTCGATTGAGCATGCACTTAGTGATCCGGATTTTTTCATACCGTCCCTGTCCTTTATTTTCTATAAATAGCCCATGAAGATAGCCCATCTAGATAGCCTTCAATAGCCCAGCAAGATAGGGGCTCATTCAGTGTCTTGATGATCAACAGCTTGTGCATTAGAAGGAATTCTGACCAAGGTTGTTTTAATCAGTAGGATAATACTGGCTAAAGTTAGGCTAAACACACGTGTTTAGCATTTCTTACACAGCAAGTCGATCCTGTAAAGAATCATAGGTCACTGAGATCCCTAGCCTTCTCATAGTTGTTCCTGGGACTATTATGTCTGTGGATCCACATCCAGATTACTCAACTGCTTGTCAAACAATACAAACAAAGGGCAGATTCCAGACCCTAACTCAGAGTTGTTAAATCACATTTTCTGGGACTTTCCACATGATTATTCAGTACATTTAAATTTCAGAATCACTATTGTAACCTATTGTTGTTTTTTCTACATTTTTAAAAGTCATAATTGTTTATTAAGATCTTGCATAGGAGTAAGAAGTGGATAAACATACAATAGTGGCTCAACTCCCCAGTCACTTTAATATCTCAAGGTTTTTACTATTTTTATGCATACCAAATAAATGTATAGAACTAGTACAGACATTTCGGGAAGCCACAAAAAATTTCTGAGAATTGGTTTCCTCTTGGGCCAAGATCTGTTGTGACCTCGGAGCTGTGACACAGAGAAACTTGTGGTGAGAGGTTTCTTGTAACACAGTATAATTTTTTAATTGACTTTCCTGTGAGCATCCAAGGGAGGTAGTATCCATACTAGCAAGTGTCTGAATGAACATGATTCCCTTCTACAAGGGAATATTGTAGGACCTAATGTTGCACTCCACTTGAGTCTTGCTTGCATGGTTTTGAAGGGAAGTCTGGTATATTTCTTACTCATGTTCCTCTGTAGGTGAGGTGTTTTTTTTTCCTTCGGTTTATTCCAAGATTTTTTTTCTTTGTCTTTGATTTTCTGCAGTTTGAATATGATACAGATTTTTTTTGTATTCATCATGCTTAGTGTTGTGAGCTTCCTGGAGCTGTGGTTTGGTTCTGTCATTAATTTTGAAAACTTTTTAGTCATTTGTACTTCAGATATTTCTGCTGTTCCTTTTTCTCTTCTCCCTCTAAAATTCCCATTGTGCATGTGTTATTACTCCTTTCAGTTATCCCATATTCTTGGATATTCTGTGGGTTTTGTCTCTTTTTTTTTCTTTTTGCTTTTCAGTTTGCAAGTTCCTATTGACATGTCTTTGAACTCACTGATTCCTTCCTTGGCCATGTCCAGTCTGCTGATAAGCTCATCAAATGCATTTTTCATCTGTTTAAGTGACTTTTTGATCTATTTCATTTCCTTTTTATTCTTTCTTAAGAGTTTCCATTTCTCTGCGAATGTTACCCCATTTGTTCTTCCATGTTGTTTAGTTTTTCCATTGGAGTCCTTAGCATATTCGTGTAGTTATTTTAAATTTTTGTTCTGATATTTGCAATGTTTCCACTGTGTCTGAGTCTGGTTCTGACACTTGCTTTGTCTCTTCAAACTGCTTTTACCTTTAGCTTGTCTTTTAATTTTTTGCTGAAAGCCAGACATGATACACTGGACAAAAGGAATTGAGGTGAATAGTGTGAAGTTTTTTGTTTATTGGACTAGGAGTTAGGCTGTTTGGTGTTAGCTGTAGCTATAAGTATCAGAGGCTAAACTCCCCTCTAATGTCCTTGTTTTTGTCTCCCTGTTGTCTTTGAGTTTCCCTAGATGCCCCTCCTTAAGTAACATTTGAACTTTACCTAACTCTGTACTTGCTTCTAAGAGGTTTGTAGCTTAGCTCTTACATTTAGGTCTTTGATCCATTTGACTTAATTCTGTGGATAAGGTGTTGTATAGATCCAGCTGCATTTGTTTGCATGTGGATATTCAGGTCTCCCAGCACATTTTATTGTAAAGACTATTCTTTTCTTCAATGAATTGTTTTTTCTAGCTTGGATTTTTAATGTTATTTCATTGATCTGTATATCTATATGTATGCTGGTTCCACACTGCCTTGATTTCTGTGGCCTTACAGTAAGTACTTTTAATTTGAACTTCATTTTTTATAGTAAGTTTTGAAACCAGGAAATGTGAGGTCTCCACCTTTCTTCTTTTTCAAGATTGTTTTTGTTATTCTGGGCCATAAATTTTAGCATTATCTTGCCAGTTTCCAAAAAGTAGATAGAATTTCGATAGGGATTTCATTAAATTTGTACATCAGTATGGGGAATGTTGCCATCTTAACAATTTTAAGTCTTGATTTATGAACATGGGGTTTCTTTCCATTTACTTAGGTCTTCTCTAATTTACTTCATCAGTGTTTTGTAGTATTCAGAATAGGAGTTCCATGCTTCTTTTAAATTTATTCCTAATTATTTTGTAGGTTTGATACTGTTTTAAATGGAACTGTTTTTTAAAATATATTTTATTGATTATGCTATTACACTTGTCCCATTTTCCCTTCATTCCCCTCCACCCTGCATACCCTTTCCCACCCACATTTCCTCCCTTTAGTTCATGTCCACGTGTCAGAAGTTCTTTAGCTTCTACATTTTCCATACTATTCTTGCCCTCCCCCTGTCTATTTTCTACCTACCATCCATGGTGCTTATTCTCTGTACCTTTTACCCTTCTCTCTTCCTCCCACTCCCCTGTTGCTAACCCTCCATGTGTTCTCCATTTCTGTGGTTCTGTTCCTGTTCTAGTTGTTTGCTTAGTTTGTTTTTGTTTTTGTTTTAGGTGTGATTGTTAATACTTGTGAGGTTGCTGTCATTTTACTATATATGTTTGTTGTCTTCTTTTTCTTAGATAAGTCCCTTTAACATTTCATAATATAAGGGTTTGGTGATGATGAACTCCTTTAACTTGACCTTATCTGAGAAGTGCTTTATCTGCCCTTCCATTCTAAATGAAGGATAGAGCAATTTTTGCTGGATAGAGCAATCTTGGATGTAGGTCCTTGTTTTTCATGAGTTGGAATACTTCTTTCCAGCCCCTTCTTGCCTGCAAGATCTCTTGAGAAATCAGCTGACAATCTGATGGAAACTCCTTTGTAGGATATTGTCTCCTTATCTCTTGCTGCTTCTAGCATTCTCTCCTTATCTTTAATTTTGGCTAAGGTAATTATGATGTGCCTTGATGTGTTCTCCTTGGGTTCAACCTCTTTGGGACTCTCTGAGCTTCCTGGACTTCTTGGAAGTCTTTTTGCTTTTCCAGATTGGGGAAGTTCTCCTTTATTATTTGTTCAAATAACTTTTCCACTTGTTGCTGTTCCTCTTCCCCTTCTGGTACCCCTATAATTCGGATGTTGGAACATTTCAGGATGTCCTGGAGCTTCCTAAGCCTCTCCTCATTTTTTTGAATTCTTGTTTCTTCATTCTTTTCTGTTTGGTTGTTTCTTTTTTCCTTCTGGTTCACTCCATTGATTTGAGTCCCAGTTTTGTTCTCATCATTGTTGGTTCCCTGTGCATTTCCTTCATTTCACTTGGCATAGCATTCATTTGTTCATCTAATTTGCGACCAAATTCAACCACTTCCCTGAGCATCCTGATCTCCAGTGCTTTGAAGTGTGCATCTGATAGATTGGCTATCTCTTGGTTGCTTAGTTGTATTTACTGTGGAGCTTTGATCTACTCTTCCATTTCGGCCATTTTTTGTTTTGTTTTGTCACACTTGTTACGTAGTGAAAGGCGGAGCCTTAGGTTCATCAGGGCTGGGCAACCCAGTTGCTGGGTTGTGATGCTGTATGTGGGGGTGGGGTCTGAGAGGGAACAATGGTGCTTGCTCTGCTCTCTGTGGGATTTCAGTCCCTTCTGCGACTTACCCCAAGCAAACTGGGCCCTTCTGGTGCTGATTCCTGGGTGTGTTGCTTGTGTACATTCCAGAACCCTGTGGGTCTCTCCAACAAACTCTCCTGTGAGGCTGGGAGTGTTTCCCTATGCCTCATCCCCCACCGGTGTTTTCATTCAGTGCCCCAAGGCTCTATTTCCTGGTTTTGTGGTCTTTCTGGCTCCCCAGTTTCTCTTGGTTTATCTGCCCACAAATGTGGGACTGCCTGGTCAGCCAGTGCCTTTGCACGCAGTGCCTTGCTGGGTCTGTCCGTGCCACCCCTCGACTGGGGTCCGCTTACTGAGGTCTTGTGCTCCCGGTGCCACTGTCTTTTTTACTGTGACCCCTCTCCACCGGGCTGTGCGACTCTGCCCTTCCTAACGGTCTGGATGAATGTGTCTATTTTAACTCCTTGGTTGTCCGACTTCTATACAGTTCAATTTTCTGTCAGTTACGATTGTTTGTTTCTAAATTGTTGTTGTCCTTATTTTGGTTGTGCAAGGAGGCACAGTGTGTCTACCTACACCCGCATCTTGGCTGGAAATCTCTATTCTTTGTGTTTTGATTGGAGGATTTAATTCATTTACATTTAAGGTTATTATCGCTAGGTACTTATTCATTGCCATTTTTTTGTACCTGTGTTCCTCTCTCTCTCTCACTCTTTTTCTTCCTTTTCTTAAAGAAGTCCCTTTAACATCTTTTGCAAAGCTGGTTTGGTGTAGGTGTATTCTTTTAGACTTCTTTTGTCTGGGAAACTCCTTATTCGGCCTTCCATTTTAATTGAGAGCCTTGCTGGATAGAGTATTCTTGGTTGCAGGCCTTTGTTTTACATTACTTGCAATATTTGTTGCCATTCCTTTCTTGCTTGGAGCATTTCCATTGAGAAGTCAGCTGCTAGTCTTATCGGGGCTCCCTTGTATGTTACTTCCTGTTTCTCCCTTGCTGCCTTTAAGGTTCTCTCTTTGTGTTTGAATTTTGCCATTTTAATTATGATGTGTCTTGCAGTAGGACTCCTTGGGTTCCTCTTGGTTGGGACCTTCTGTGCTTCCTGGATTTGTGTGACTTTTTCTGTCATCAAACTTGGGAAGTTTTCTATAATTGCTTTTTCAAACAGGATTTCTATCCCTTGCTCTTCTTCTTCTCCTTCTGGTATCTTGTAGTTCCCTTACCATCTCTTCGTTCTAAGTCTTTTTTCCTTTTCTTACTCTATCTGGGTGTTTTTTTCTACCTTGTCCTCTGTCTCACTGATTCGATCCTCTTTCATCCAGCCTGCTTGTAATTCCTTCTTTTTTTTTTTTCTCAAGATTTTATTGTTCATTTCTTCCTGGTTTTTGTTTATAGTTTTTGTTTTGTTTTTCCTACTGTTGTAGTTCTCACTCAGTCCCTTGAAGTTGTCTGTGATTTCCGTGAGCATCTTTATAACCATTATTTTGAATTCTATATATGATAATTTGCTTACCTCCATTTCATTTAGCTCCTTTAGTGGGGAGTCTTCCATTCCTTTTGATTGCATGTTCTTTTTTTGTCTCCCTATTTTAGGTGACTATTTTTGTTTGTATCTGTGCTTCCTGATGTTCCGCTTTGCTATCTATCTTTGTGGGGTGAACTTCTGTGGTAGGAATTCTGTGGGGTTCCGTACCATGGTCTCTTCAGTCTCCTTGTCTGGATGTTCTAGGTTTGCCCTCTCTTCTGTTTGTGTGGGCTCTCTTGTTGTACTTGGATTTTTACCTTTTGGTGGTTCCTTTGTTAGTGGTTTCTCTCCTCTAGCATGTATTCTAATGTTCGCAGTTCCCACCTATTGTATGTGATCAGTGGCAGGGGGAAGGCAAAATGGATTAAGACAGCAGGAGAGTATTTTATGGGATTTAAAATATCAGCAAGTAGAGAAGAGATAGGAAATTCTTTGGATAAATATAGCGTTAACTGTGATTTCACCCAATTAGCCACTTTTTATGAAAGGTGAGAGAGAGATAAAACTCTTGTTAGAGTGGAGGAGGATTGTGAACTGAATCCAGAAAACAGAGCGCCTATGCAAGGTTCAATGTTGAGATGTAGTGAGAAAAAAGGATAGAAAGTAGGCAGAGTGTGAGAGAGAATAGAGTTAACCACAACAGTAATAATGCTCAGGAATATAGCGAAGGTGGGCTAAGATCAGGGAGGGGTGCTGTATAGTATTTACAATTGTATGTAACAACAATTATTTACAGTAGTACTGGAACAACAATAATGTGACAAGAAATATATGATTTGGATAAACAGAATAGAAAGTACCCGATCAAGAGAAATGTGTTATCAGAAAACAAGTGAAGTGAAAGAAGGAAAGTTAAAATACAATAAAGAGAGAATAAGGAAAACCAGTCATGCAATGCAATTAAACAGAGAATTAAATGGAGGAAAACTAAACATATGGAAAAGAAATTTAAAAAATACTAGTAAAATAAAAGAAGTAAAAATAATAAGAAAATAATAATACACATAAATAATAAAATGCCAGCTCTATGGGATAGTAAAGTGACATTTGTCTCAGTTTCTCAGTTTTGGGGGTTAGCCTTGTGCCACCCCCTTTGGATCTGTCTCTGGACCGTTTGTAATTCCACTTATTATTATCTCACTTAGGGGAAGAAAAAGAAGGAAAAAAGATAGAGAAAGAAAAAAAATAAGCCTCCTGCTGACTTTAAATCTGTTCAGCAAGTTCTGCTGGTCTTCCTGGATGCCACAGGAAGAGAGGGGCTGTGCTTTGCTTTTCTCCCTTCCTATAGTTTTGAGAGAATGGGGACCAGGTCTGGGCCGCAATATTCACAGTTGCTCAGGTCCTCCATGATCTGCCAGGCTCCAATCAGCCACTCAGCCTCTGGGTGTGCAGCTCAAATCACCTTCGGGGAGAGGCAGCCAAGAGTTCCTTACAAAACAGCTGCCCACTGTTCTTAACAAGCGCACAGCTTTTCACACAGCACAACTTTCCAACCACTCTGGAGACTATCCAAATCAGGGTCCGACGTGGTCTAACTCCTCCCTTCTCCAGACGTCACCTGGCACTTCAGTTTCTCTGGTGCCAGCGTCCACAGTCCCAGTGGGTATATACCACCTCTGTGTGTCTCCCACTTCATCTCTTTTCCCCCAGCAACTTCCAGCATCCAGGACCCTCCTGGTGGTGGGCTGCCCTCCGTTCTCTGGTACTGGAGGGAGCTGGTGATCTAACTCTCCTCCTCGTATCCTGTGGCAGGCACTGGGCCGGGGCGGTCACAGCATCCTAGGTGCCTGCACATATCTCAGGGACCTTACCATTCCAGCGCAATCTCCTCACCATCTGTGTTTCAATGTCCTCTACAATTTTTGACCTCCAAACTTATGTAAGCTGGGATTCTGTTGGCTGTTCACTCTGTTCCTCAGAAGATTGACTAGGTGTTCCCACTTGGCACAGGGAGAACTGGGGTCCGCTCCCACCTACCTCACCGCCATCTTCCTGCTTCTAAGATGTATTCTTCATTTCTGACTGTTCTTTTTCATGATTTCTTTGTCCTTTTCCATGCGGTTATAGTTCTCAGTAAGTTCCCTCAGCATGCTTGAGTCTTCATAGTCTCCTAGTCTTCATAGGGTGGCATTGTCTAATAGGTGTCCTGTGGGGCCCAGTGGTGCAGTCTCCTTGATCACCTGAGCTGGGTGCTCTAGGAACATCTCTTGTGGGTTATGTGGGCTCTCCTGTTGTAACAGAGTCATGGTTGCTGTTGGCCCTTTTCTGCTTGGCGTTGACCCTCAGGCTGACTCTGAGGCTCAACCCCAACCACTGTGGGTGTACTGAAAGGTTCACTGATGGAACTGAAAGGTGCTGACCAAAAGAAAAACTAAAAATATCAAATATAATAAAATCAAGCTGAAATATTAAAAAATAATAAATTAAAATTAAAAATAAAAATGTTTAACATTTTAAATACAAAATTAAAAAATGAAATAAATAAAAATGGAAAAATATGAAAAGAGAAAAAGAAAAGAAAAATGAAAGGGTGAAAATAAAGAAATAATAGCAAGAAACAAAAAATTGAAAAAGAAAAAATCAGGATTCACCTCAGGAGACTTTAGTGGGTTCTGCGATCTCCCTTTGGATATATTTGTGAAATTTGATGGATCCTGCTCTGATGTTGTCTGAAGCTGGACACTTGGCATGTTGGTTCTAGGCCCCTTGGGAGGGATTCCAAGGCAGAATGTCAGCAGGTGTGTGTGTCTGGCTTTTGGCAACCTGCTTGAAGCTACAAGTGATCCAGTTTTTGGCTGCCTCTGCTGAACCTGGCTGCACCTGAGAAGGACCAAACTGTTCTCCAAGGTTGGCTTTTACTAGCATTGGGCCCAGGTGTAGACCATATCCCAAGGTACCCCTGGATCTACCTCAGCCTGCCTCAGCCCACGGGCTGCCAGCTACACCTCCCCACTGGATCTGTGATGGGGAGGTGCCCTTCAGACTCCAGGGAATATAGTGGGTGTGATTCCTCCCCAACAAAGCCACATGACCAAGTCTGTCCTGGATTTTATGCTAGCCTTAGCAGGGCAGAGCCCCTAGTAGTCAAGCAGGTGGGGACTCCAGAGCCTGGAAGCCAGGAAGCTGTTTGTATTAGATCTCCCATGATGGGGAAATGCCAGTCTGGTTCATGGGAAAGTGTGGGTAGGCCCTGCTCCAAAGCCAGTTTCTGGCATCCCTTTAGTCTTCCCAGACTGCTATGCCCAGGCCTATGCCTCTGACTCCTCCATCAGGCTTAAGATCCACCAAGTGGGGTAGATAGGTTCCAGAGGGTGGGGTAATTGCTTTCCTTCAGGCCAGTGCCACTTCCAGGGGGTTGCTCTGCCCAGGGAAGGTGACTTCTGTGATATCTGAGTATGACTCAACACTGGGATCCTGGTGGTTGTTCCCCCACATTTATCCCTAGGGCCATAGTCCCCAGAATTCCCTCAAGTCAGTCCAGTCCCTCTGCCCTCCCTCCACTGGAGCCCATGGTGACTAGCTGTGAGCAAAATTGTGTACGTTGGCACTTTAAGAGGGTGTCTGTATCTCCAGCAGACTCCTCGACAGGCAGAAACCCTGCCTACTCTTCATAGTTGGCTATGTGCTTGCCTTTTTCTGGCTTTGGTGCTCTGGGCTGGGCAGCCTCACCCAGGGTTTAAGCCTCATGCTGCTCATGGGGAGCCCCTGCAGCTGAGATATCCCTCTGGCACCTCAGTCCCAATCTGCATGTGGGGGTGGGGACAGCCCTTTCTGTGTCACTGCCCATGTGAGAAGCCAGTCTGTGGCTTCTTCTGTAAACCCTAAGGCTCCTCTTCAGCTAGTCTTCAGTTGGTTTTCTGGGGTGATTGTGTCCCATTTAGTTGTATTTCCAGTTTGGTCCTGGGAGGAGGTGTGTTCAGTATCTGCCTACTCCACCGCCATGTTAAAAACCTTTACTTCTGAAGTGTGGTTTTGTTATTTAATAAGTTTAAAATAGCTGACTTGAAATATTTGTTTGTTAATTTTGACAATTGAGCCCTCTGGAGGGCAGGTTCTGTTGCCTCTTTTTCTTCCTGTGTATAGTAACTCTTTTTTGTTTATTTGCATGTGTCATAATTTTTGTTGGAAACTGGACATTTTATGTAATATTTTTGTAGAAATTCTGGATGCTGATCTCCCTAGTCCCACACCTGGGCCTTGTTGGTTTGGGCATGTTTATTTGTTTAGTCTTGGCCAGACTATTTCAGTGAGGTCTAACCCATATAGTTAGTGTGAAGCTTCTGATGTCATACCTTAGTGGGCACAACCTTGGGTATGTGTACAGTTACCCTGTGACAGTGGCTGTAGAAGGTCTCTCTATTTCTCTGATCTCTGGGGCTGCCTACCTCTGTTGGTATCACAACCAGCTGGTAGTCTCCACTAACTGCTAGGTGATTGCTCTGTTGTTTTTGACAGTACATTGTTGTAGCATAAATTGTTTTACAGTCTTGTTTAATTGAATTCTGGCCCTTTTACAGAAGTAATCTCTGAAGGCAGTCTTCTGTGAGCCTTGTTTGACCATAGAAGGTCTCTTCTTTGCTGTCTCTTTTTCCCTGCTTCTGTCCTTTAAACTTACATGGTCTATTTGTTGGTTTGTTCCTCTCAGGGAGATACCAGCCTCCCTTTACTTTCTTGCCTTCACAGCCTTCATTGTGTTGGACAGCACCCTTAGGTGTGAATTTCCCCATGATTTATTTCAAATAAAGTCAGTTTCCTTGGGGAGAGTTTCTGAATTCTCTGTTCTCTGCCTCCTTCAGCCCTTGGGGAAATCCTGTTCCCAGTACTCTAGAGCTAGACATGAGGGCAGCAGCCCCTTCCTCTTAGAATGATGCCCCTGCTTTGTAAGGTGGGTGCTAGATACAGATGGAAGCCTCTGCCCTCCTTGGCTTGTCTCTATTGGTATGGGACCTCTGCCCTTAGTGGCGGATGAACCGTGGTGAGGGCACTGAGGGCCCTAGTGTTTGATTGCTGGCCTAAGTTAGAGCTTCCATTCCCTGAGAAGGGGCTGGTGCAGGAGACACAGTTCTTTTTCACTGAGAAGTAGTGATATTCTTGTATAAATTGTCCTCAGGACAGTTTTCAGAGACTGGAAATAGTTGCTTTTTAAAAAACAGTTGTCACCAGGCATGGCTGTCTCCCAGGGGACCAAGCCTGTGGTGTGCCTCACACTGCTCTTCTGGCAGTCACTCTTTTTCTACCTGCTTTTCACCCAAGTCACGAGAAGTGGGGACACTTCGAAAACAGCTTGCCTGAGTGTCCATTTCTAATTCTCCTTTATAAATAAATTCAAATTTCATAGAACTTGTAAGTTCTAAATGAATATATAATTTAAGTCCATATTTATGGATGTGAAACCAGGTATTTTTCCTTAAGTTTTAGGCATAAAATTTATCTTTGATGATTTTTATACTCTTTCTTCCACATGAATTTTATCATTATTTGAAATTATAAATTTATTTTTCTAATCATGAAGTTTCAGTTTCTGAAAATAAAAACTGTTGATAGTAGGAAAAACTTAAGCCCTTAGGGGAAAAAAACCCCAAGGTCACTGGCTCTTAAAATACTACCCTGGCAGGCATGGCTCATTTGGTTGGAATGTTGTCCCATGGATGGAAGGGTTATGGGTTTGATTCCTGGTTAGGTCACATACCCAGCTTCTGGGTTAAATCCATTTGGGGGACGTATGAGAGGCAGTCAAGAGCTGTTTCTTTCTCACATCAATCTTTCTCTCACTCTCCTCCTTCTCTCTCTTCCTTTCTCTCTAAGAGTGATAAAAAATAAGTCCTTGTATGAGGGTATATATATCCTCAATATATATGTATATTGGGTTGGCCAAAAAGTTCATTTTTTTTAAGATGGCTCTAGTAGGGATAAGTTGTCTTTAACTTCATTCAAAACAATTTTATTAGACTGTATTATGACAGCTGCTATGTCAGCACGCATTTAAAAATATTTATCAAAATTGGTGAATTTTTGTGTAGCCATTTTAATACTGAAGGTAGAAGAAAATGCACAAGATTGCTGACATAGTATGCTTTATTATTTCAAGTAAGGTAAAGCCTGGCTGGTGTGGTTTAGTGGATTGAGTGCTGTGAGCCAAAAGGTCACCAGTTTGATTTCCAGTCAGGGCACATGCCTAGGTGGTGGGCCAGGTCCCTGGTTAAGGGTATAGAGGCAACCAGTCAATGTTTCTCTCTCACATTGATGTTTCTGTCCCTCTCTTCCTCCCTCCCTTCTCCTCTCTCTAAAAATAAATAATCTTTAAAAACAAAAGAAAGGTAAAAATGCAACTGAAACACACAAAAAAATTTGTGCCATGTATGGAAAAGATTCTGTGACTGATCAAACTTGTCAGAAATGGTTTACAAAGTTTCGTCCTGAAGATTTCTTGCTGGACAGTGCTCCACCGGTTGGGTAGACCATTTGAAGTTGGTAGCAATCAAATAGAGAGATTAAGTGAGAACAATCGACATTATACCATGCAGGAGATAGCCAACATACTTAAAATATCCACATAAATACAGTTATTGGTGAAAATGAAAAATGTGTCTTTTATTTTGCAGTAAAACATACAGACTTTTTGGCTAACCCAATATACTGTATATGCACACACACACACACAACCCCCCCCATACCCATCTTTAAATACTTTTATATCTATTAAAATAAAACCATAGAGATACTACATTAAGCGAAGAGAATTGTCTGTCATTTTGCACATCTTCTGTGACAATAGGAACTGTCTAATTAATTTCCACTGATTGATCACTTGCCTCCTGGAAGGTTTTTATGAATTCACTTTCTTGCTGTTAAGTTTGTTGTGCTCTGTTGATAAGATGGGCCCTGAGAGGCAGTTGTTTTTTTGTGTCTGGATCAGAGTCTCTCCTTTAAATTTATGATTTATGTTTTTAACTCCCACCTGCATTCTCTGGTCTCAGAAATATAATGTTCTTCAGATGCTTGAGTGTGAAAATGCTTTGGACAACTTTTATTGATTCTGCTTAGTTTGGTGGTTGGGGGATTTTTCACCTTCTCTTTATTTAGCCCAAATTCAGCCCATTAAGCCCCTTTGATACCTGTCCTCCTACCTCCCTTTCTTCCTGACAGTTGTAAAGGTGCAATTCTAAGGCATAAAAACACTTTGACAGTAAAAATGTAATAGTCTACATCCTTCTATAGCTCTGTTGCTGTGGAGACTCCTGATCTCCTTAAGGCATTGCCTCACATTTTATTTTATTTTTTAATATTCACCCAAGGACATGTCCATTGATTTTAGAGAGAGAGGAAGGGTGAGAGAGAAAGAGAGAAACATTGATGTGAGAAACGTTGATTGGTTGCCTCTGTATGCTCCCTGACCGGGAATCAAACCAACAGTCTTTTGGTGTACAGGACAATACTCCAACCAACTGAGCCACATAGCCAGGGTTTCCTCACATTTTTATTCCCTGTTCTTGGTTTCCAGTTTTTCAAATTACCCTTAACAGGAATGATTGCAGTTTATGTATTTTAAAAGTATACAGAAGTGACTAAATACTAGGCTTTGCTGTGAAGAAGATTCACAGCCATGAAGGGATTACCATAAAATAGTTTTAATGGATATCTGTATTGAATGCTTGTTGTAAAAAATAAAGAAACCTAGTGTACTTACCTGGCAGGAGAGATGCCATGATCATGAAGGTAGTTTTCCCAGGGTGAGGTTCAGCCATTGCACTCCAGGTGTGCTGACCCCTGCGGTTTCCCCGAATGTGAGAAACTCTACTGCATGATTTGTGATGGTGGGGGACTGTGCTTGTACTCTCCCCTGAAAAAAAAAAGGAAGAAACTGTACACAAGTAAAGGTCTCCTTATAATCCCACCCTGAATATAAACACTATCAAAGTAATGTAACATTCTGTAACTTTTTGTGGCAGCCCCTGCAGGAGCCTATGGTGTGGTCCTGGCACCTCCAGTGGGAACAGCACCAAGTTCTAGGGCTGTCCTGTTCACAGTTGGATCTCCTCCACACAGTGCCACAGCCCTGCCCTGTGCCCACGTGGTGCTCCGAGCAAGAACAACCTCAGGTGAGGAGTGCTCTCCTGCAGTCTTTGGCTAGTGTTTGGGGTAATTGATAGTGACTTAATGGGGCAACTTAGATAAGTCACTTAACCTTTCTGGAATTCATTTCTTTTCCAAATGACATGGAAATAATTATTTTTCTTTACCTTAAAGGGTTGTAAGGAGTAAGTAAGGCAATATTTGTAGAAGAAAAGACCTTCATGAAATAAAAGTACTATATTATATATTTATAATAATATATATTATTACATTTTAGTATAAATGTGACTTTTTGATGATGAAGCAGGTATGCATATATAGTGCTTCTTAGCTTATATTGAAGGCTTATTTTAATATATCCAGTAAAGTTTTTGGAAATGATAGATTGTTTATCTTTCTTTTGTTTTTTCAAAACTTAAGTTTCACCTTTTTTTAAAATACTCTGGGTCTCAATCTTTGCACTTAATCATATATACATTTAGACAGGCTAATAGATTGGATTTTGTCATTATTACTCTATAAATAAGTTATTAATACCAAAACCCAATGAGGTATCATTTGACATTACTTTATTTGTTGCTACTTGTGTCCTTTAAGTTTTTTTTATGCTAAATAAGTTACTAATCAAGATCAGTAGATTAATAAGCAAAGGATATGAATAGATAACGAGAAGAAATGGAGCTAATAATCTTGTTTTCAAGATATTAAAATTAAAAGTATTAATAAGAATATGTCATTTTAAGAAAGTAACATTTTATACCTATTAACTAAAACAATATTTAAAACAACATAATGTCCAATGTTGAGGTGTAGTGAGGTCTGTGTGCTTACAGCTGCTTTAGAAAGTGGTGGCAGTTCTTACAAAGAACTGTTAAAAATGTTTATGATATTTGCTCTGTGGTAATCACATTCCTGTTCATAATACCACTTTGGAGTAATAACCACAAATAAGTCATTCAAAAAGTGGAAAAACTTTGGATTTTATTGTAGTGTTATTTATTTTATATATAAAAAAACAGAAATAGTATAAATGCTTTCAGATAAGCATTATGTATATAAATTTAGTGAACCACTATGCATCTACTGAGTTTTATAATTGTGAAGACTATGTAGAAACAGGGAGAAATGATTATGTTATAAATTTGTTTAAAACAGAATATTTAAAAACTGGCTGTAATGATGTTTATAGAATAGACAGACAGGAGTAAAGGTGAACATGGCAAAATGAAACCTGTGCATGTGTTCAGATAGGAGATCTGTGGCTTTCCTTTTAATGTTCCCTTGTTCCTTTTATAGTATGAGTGGGCAGGGTGGCCCCTTTCCCTGAGCACTTACTCTGGGCCTCGTGCCTCCTTGTCCTGTTTCCTTGCAGCAGGCTCCAGCAGCTCTGGAGGCTCCTTGTGTTCCGCAAGTGGCCGAGTGTGTGTAGGCTCCCCACCTGGGCCATGCTGGGGCTCTTCACCTCCAGGAGCAGAGGCAGCTCCGAGCCTGAGATACATGCCTTATGGTGCTTCACCCCCCAGCCTAGAGGGGCTTGTCACCTTTGAAGCTCCTGAACTGCCGGAAGAAACGTTGATGGAGGTAGAGAAGAGACTGTTGTGACATATTGTAATTTTGATACAGTAGGAGAACTTTCTAGTGATGATGAAAGAGCAAAATGCTATCAGAAGTTCTGAAGTTCTTTTCTTCTCTTAAATGTACTTTTTCTTTTTTATTTAAAAAACATTGCTGATATATTTTCAAAACAATGCTGGCATGACACTCATCCCTGACAAACTCTGGTTGATAGGAAGTAACACATAAAGATTTTGTGTTCTTATTTTTTTTAAACATTTTATTTATTTATTTTTAGACAGAGGGGGAGGGAGGGAGAAAGAGAGGGAGAGAAACATCAATGTGTGGTTGCCTCTCATGTGCCCCCTATTGGGAACCTGGCCAGAACCCAGGTGTGTGCCCTGACTGGGAATCGAACCAGTGACCCTTTGGTTCATAGTCCGGCACTCAATCCACTGAGAAACACCAGTCAGGGCTTTTGTTCTTAATTTTTTAATCTGAAGTTTATTTATTACTTACAGGACTTTGGAAGCATAATCTTTCTCCTAAAACCATAACCTTTTATTCTCAAAGCTTGTTTCTCTTTATAAGGTAAAAATAATACACTTAAACTCAGGTTTGAAAAAAAACCCCAAACATCATAATGCCAGTAGTCACTAACATTGAGAAATAAATCTGCCAACCAGACTGGATGCTCACTCATATTTGTAGACCAGTACCTTTCCTCCATGGACCCATTTCTACAGGGAAAAACACATCACAGTCTGAAGCTTGTGGAGCACAAGTCTAGAACCAGAGAAGTCAGTTTTATGATTCCAAAGATGAACCAACACCATTCCTCAGTCTGGCTCTAGGAGAGCAGTCAGTGGGCCCACTTTGTGTCTCTTGACCCCTGAATACAATGCTAACTTCGTCTCCATTTCAGATTAAAATGATTAGTTCTCTAGACCAACTAAAGAGTAAATTTACTCTTTAGGCAGGACCTCTTACATTTCTGTTTTGTGTGAGTGAGAAGTAAATAATTTCACATAAAAGTTATATGGCATACAAAGCTCTAGTAGTGATTTTGTGGTAAGGTTAGTAGTAATTTTGAAAATGTGTGATAACAGTCCAAGACTGGAAAAGCAGTCTTCAGAGTTTTTTCAATCTTCATAAAGTTTGACATAAATTATGGTCCTATATGTGTGAAATGTCACTGATGTACATACTGGAACATACAGTTCAGTATGCTATTGTGACCTGAGAGATTTTCAAAAGATGATTGGTTTATTCTCCTGTCTCTAGGAAAATGATCCTCATACTTTTTTAACTATGAAAGAGTAAGAATTTTAGTCTTATTTGATATTTCAATTTTAGCTAAAAATCTCAAAACATTAGTTTTAGAATACCCATTTTTACTTCATGCTCTTGTGTCTATCTGTACTTCCCCTGTCTAACTGAAAAGATCACAGGAATTCAGAGCATTGGTATTAACTAAACAACCACAGAAATTAAAGTAAAGCATTGCTGAAATTATAAATCAATAGAATTCACCAAAATATCAAGAAATATGGTTTACTGTACAGAATATCCTTATAATCTTGATATCTGTTTTATCATGTTTTTGTCTCACATATAGTGATCTAATTGTTCAGTATTTCATTTTTTTCTGGTAAAAACATAGTGACCTCATCTTTGGAACTTAATTTTGTGAGTGTTCTCATATATACACACAAACACGTGCTCGCATCATCCATATTTGGTTTTATTTGTGTTTATTTTCTCGCTAGTTTCCTGGGATTTAAAATTTTCAATCTTCTTTGACTATTCTGATATTCATAAGTATAGAAAAATATTAGCAGTTCCATGTTTATGTAGGGAGTGTGCACTCTTCTTAACCTAAAAGTTTCTAAGATGAGTTGGCTTTGCTGCAGCGAGAACACACAGACGCCTTACGCCACCTGAATGTGATGCTGATGTTCACTGAGTGTGTGCTGGACCTGACTGCTGTGAGGGGGGGGGACCCAGAGCTCTGCACATCAGCTGTCTCCTTGTACCAGATTCAGGAGAGTGTGGTTGTGGACCAGATCAGCCAACTGAGCAAAGACTGGGGGTAGGTGCCTCCTTTGTCATTTATTTCGAGGTTCTTTATGCTTTCTGTAAATTCAAGTCTGAGATAGAGGACTTGTCCTCCACTGAAGATCATATCTCATTATTAAAAGATCCAAGCAAGTATTCCATTGGCTCCATTTCACTACATGAGCCGAGACCCAGAGATTCTGCAGCCCTAGTGTTGCCTTTTCTCTGTGAAGTATACTGGTCAAGATATTTCATGATAAAGATACCATTTTGATTTTTATCTGAGAGTATCATTGTATTCAAAGTACACACATCTTTTCCCATGCCGAAATTTCCCCCTTCAGAAGTTATTTGTGCATTAAAAATATCAAGGAGAATGATATTCCCTTAGAAAGACTATTTTAATGATGCTGTGATGTGTAAAGAACCAAGTCTGGCATATGGTTCACTGGATAACCCTCTGCTTGCTGTCTTCCGGCAAAGGCGGGTGGAGCAGCTGGTGTTATACATGAAAGCTGCGCAGCTGCTAGCAGCATCACTGCATCTTGCTAAAGCCCAGATCAAGTCCGGGAAACTGAGCCCATCCACGGCAGTGAAAGAAGGTATGTGTGGAGTGCTTGAGCTGCCCCTTTTGCCCTTACACTAAGAAAGTTTCTGATGAGGTGTCACTGTTATTACATATTCTTAAATGGGAAAAATAGCTGGCTTTTCTGTTTTCTTGTTTTTGCCACTTAATTGATACTGAGAGCAAAGTGCTTTATTCTGTCTTTTAAATAGAAAGAGCATTTGAAAGAATCTGATTTTCAGTCATTTTAAAATTTTTATTTTTTGTTTGTTTCATATTGTTGACACTATTACAGATGTCCCCTATTTCCCCCCTTTACCCTCCCTCCACCCAGCCCCCACCTTCCTCCTGGCCTTCACCACATTGTTATCTGTGTCCAAGGGCCGTGCATATATGTTCTTTGGCTAATTTCTTCCAGTCTCCCCCTCCCCCCTCCCCTCTGAGATCTTTTTCTGTCTGTCCTGTGTATCCATGCCTCTGGTTTCCTTTTATTTGTCGGTTTATTTTGTTCATTTGATTTCACATATAGTGAGATCATATGGTATTTGTCTTTCTCTGACTGGCTTATTTTACTTAGCATAATGCTGTCCACATCATCCATGCTATTGCAAAGGGGGAGAGGTCCATACTTTTTATAGGTGTGTGGTATTCCACTGTATAAATGTACCACAGCTTTTTTTTAATCCACTCATCTACTGATGGGCACTTGGACTGTTTCTGGATCTTGGCAACTAGAAATAACACTGCTATGGACATAAGGGTGTATATATTCTTTCTGATTAGTGTTTGGGTGTTTTTGGGTATATTCTCAAAAGTGGGGTTCCTGGGTCATAACACAGTTCCATTTTAAATTTTTCAAGAATATTCAACACTATTCTGCACAGTGGCTGCACCATTCTGCATTCCTACCCATAGTGCATGAAGTTCCCTTTTCTCCACACCTTGTTGACAGTTGTTTGTTGATTTATTGATGATAGCCATTCTTACAGGTGTGAGGTGATATCTCAATGTAGCTTCAATTTGCATCTCTGATGATTAGTGATGTTGAGCATTTTTTCATGTGTATTGGCCATCTGTATGTCTTCTTTGGAGAAGTGTCTATTCAGGTCCTTTGCCTTTTTTTAAACAAGATTGTACTTATTTATTTTTATAGGGGAATAGAGGGAGAAAGAGTGGGAGAGAAACATCGATCAGGTGCCTCTCACACACCCCAGACATGTACCCTGACTGGGAATCGAACTGGCAACCTTTTGGTTTGCAGGCCAGCACTCAGTCCACTGAGCTACACCAGCCAGGGTTCTTTGGCCATTTTTTAATTGGCTTGTTTAACTTTCTGGTGTTGAGTTGTGTGAGTTCTTTATATATTTTGGAAATTAGCCCCTTATCAGATTAATCTCTGACAAATATATTCTCCAATACAGTGGATTCCCTTTTAATTTGGTTGATGGTTTCTTTTGTTGTGCAGAAGCTTTTTAGTGTGTTATAGTCCCATTTGTTTGTTTTTTCCTTTGTTACCCTTGCCCTAGGAGATATATTACAAAAAATATTGCTACAAGAAATGTCTAAGATTTTACTGCCTGTGTTTTTTTTTTAGGATCTTTATGATTTTGCAACTTATAGTTAAGTCTTTTGTTCATTTTGAGTTTATTTTTGTGTTTTGTGTAGGTTGGTCGTGTATTTTTATTTGTATGTGCCAGTCCAATTTTCTCAACACCATTTATTGAAGAGAGTTTTTACTCCATCGTGTACTCTTGTTTCCTTCATCAAATATTAATTGACCATGTAGTCATAGATTTATTTCTGGGCTTTGGGCTCTGTTCTATTGATCTATATGTCTGTTCTTGTGATTGTTTAATGTCACTTTTCCTTAAATCAGCAGAGAAGTTATATGTCAATGTGACTTTATGTGTGAAGGAAAATTAAAATTTATTCTTTCAACTTTTTTTCAGTTGTGAAAAATCTTAATGAACGATACAAATTCTGCATCACCATGTGCAAGAAACTTACAGAAAAGTTGAATCGCTTCTTCTCTGACAAGCAGAGATTTATTGATGAAATCAACAGCGTAACTGCAGAGAAACTTATCTATAATTGTGCTGTAGAAATGGTAACCCTTTTTAAGGCTTAATACTGTATAATGTTACTTATCTGGAAGAGTATCTTTTGAATGAAATACCTATGTGACATTATCTAGACCTTTAAAAAGTGTTTATGCCCTACCACTCCCCAGGTTTCCAGTATTGTGATTACCTCTTACTAATCTTGGACTTAATATTTAAATAATACGTTAAGTAATGTTGGTACCACATTTGGTAAAATTCTGTTATTCCTCTTAAAAATTTCTAACATTTTATGGTTTGCCTCTGAAAGCTTTAGCTGGGTCTGTTTCTGCATTTTCTACAACATAAGAAATTGTGGCTTGATAAACATTAGACAAAATACTGTTCTGTTAATCCACAAAAATTCATAGGCTCAGATTCCCGAACTGAAGTCTACTTTTATAATTGTCTGGTTATACTATTGGAAATAACTTGTTTTCTGTCTCATAGGGGAAAAAAATTGCTCTAAAGTATAGATGAAATTAGGGCCTGTTAAAGAATAGTGGTAAGCAGGAAAAATTATTGACCCATCTTATTTTTACCACATTAACATAGACCTCCCTTCTTTCCCCTGAGATTTGCTTCTTTGCTTTGTACTGTTATATTATACCCTTGGACTTAATTTTGAAAGCCATTACAATAAAAATCATATGAAAACAACTTTGGAATATAAACTGTTGGCATTAATAATATGCATAGTATCATTCTATACTGAGTCAAGACTTCATATAATTGTTTTTTATCCTCAAGGACATGCTTATTGATTTTAAAGAGAGGGGAAGGGAGGGTGAAAGAGAGGAGAGAAATATCAGTGTGAGAGAGAAACATTGATTGGTTGCCTCTTATATGCACCCCAACTGGGGATCAAACCTGCAACCTAGATATGTGCCCTGACCAGGAATTAAACCCATGACCTTTCAGTTTATAGGGCAGTACTCCAACCAACTGAGCCACACTGACGAGGGCAATAATATTTTTTTGTAGAAGTTGTACCAGGAAGAATGTCCTCTCAAAAGGAATTATGGTGCTTCTTTCTTGTCTGAGAAAAAGAGCCATGTAACTTCAATAAGTCCCTTGTTTTGCCCTGGCTGCTTAGCAAGTTTAGAGATATTACCACTTATGTTTAGTTACTTATTTCTTTTTTTTCCCGACTCTGATTTTCTATATTCATGTTATTTTATTATAAGTGGCTTTAAATTATTTTTTGAAGGAGACAGCATATTGACAAGTAAATTAGGAAACTGGATTACTGACAGTCCTGGTTTTTAATGATTATAGAGAAAATCAGAATGCTATTGGGTAAACTCAAAAACTCATAACTCTGTGAATAGTACTACTGTCCCCTAGTTTTGGAAAGCCTCCACCTACCTTTTCCATCCCTTAGCTCACTCCTAGTGCATCTTCATGACTGTCCCTAACGTCACTTCCCTTCCCCTCCTTCTGTGACCTCTGTGCCCTCTGGGGCTTCCTCCTAGCGTACCATGTCACCCTTGGAGTGAGAGCGGCACGTTTTGCAGGCCTGTCTCCCTCAGGCTGTGAGCAACTTTGTGTGCTCGGCACCTGGCACTCAGCAGGCGCTCAGTGAGGATCTCTGAGTGAGTGCGTGAATATACCAGACAGTTGTTTAACTGAAAGACACAGCTGAAAACTGACTTTTAACACCGTTTATTGTATTGTAACAAAATCTACTCTAATGAAATGCCAGCTTACCCTAGTGGGAAGGTGTTTGTTTAACATAAGCCATAGAAGAGCCAATTTAAAAGTGTAAATTCCATGAATGCCTTATCCTCCCTCAGTCAGGAACGTCTGAGGATAAGAAGGCTGTGTTTGAATGCAGAATAACTCTTTTGTCAGGAAGCTCCTTCTTTATATCGCTCATGCGATGAATCTCTTATCTTGTAAGTTTTATCTAGTTTGGTAGATTGTAATCATTTTTTTGAAAATGTGTTAGTTTTAGATAGATTCCACTTAAAGCTACCTTGACCAAATGGATTAGTATTTTCTTGGAAAAGCTGAGCATGTCTTTTTGTTGACTGGCTTCAGGTTCAGTCTGCAGCTCTGGACGAGATGTTCCAGCAGACGGAAGACATTGTCCGTCGCTATCAGAAGGCAGCCCTGCTTTTGGAAGGCCTAGCTAAGATTCTCCAGGACCCTGCGGATATTGAAAACGTACACAAATGTAAGTTGACTTAGTAGTGTTTCCCACACAGGTACAGTAGGAAGAGCTTGGTGCTGGGAATCACACTGCCTGGGTTTGAAGGTTGGTTTTCCAATCTTGGGCAAATCACTTCACCTTCCTGTGGTCTCAGTTTCTTCTTCCAGAAGATAAGGGAACAGTGCCTGCTTTGCAGAGCTGTAGTGAGGATTAGAGATAATGCTTGTTAGGCACTCATGGCTTTTGTCCTTACTCTTTAGATTTCTATACTGCACTACTGTGTTGGTGGGTGGGTGTATATGCAGAGAACCTTGTTTTTATTAAATAATACATGAAATTATCTTAAGTCTCGTGGGCTTAGTGACTGAAGACTCCCAGGAAGATCCTGTGTGCTGCATATTTGGTATAGATAGAATGGAGGTGGATAGGATACCAGCATGATCTCAGCACTGGTCAGATAGGAGCTCAGTGATGTGGTTTTGGGGGAGGAGATGGGGGACCTGTTGGAGTACATGTGGTCACACCACATTCTGCAGAGCCACAAGGGTTGGCAGGTCTAAAATTATTTGCAATTGTTTGTTCTTTATTTGCTGTGCTAATCTAAATTTTACCAATGTGCAGCACTAAACTACAAGTCATATCCTAGCAATTGCTAGACAAAAAGAAGAAAAAGTATTCAAAACTGTTAACTTTGGGGCAAAATAGAACAGAGATGAGGATGTAGGTAGAGAGTGAGTGATTTTTTAATGTTTTTCTTTCCTTGGTTTTGAAAATACAAATGATCTTTATTATGATTTTAATTTATTTTATTTGTAGATAAATCTAGTATTGAAAGAAGATTGTCGGCACTCTGCTATAGCGCTTCCACAATGTGAGCGGCGGCAGGCCTGTCCCGTGGCCCCTTGGTGTGGGGTATGAGGTGACGTGTTAGGGGTACAGCTTGGGTTCTGTTGCCCCATCCCCAGGAAACTAGTTTCTTACCTGGTGACAACCAAAGAACAAGCAGTGATCTCAAAACAAAAACAATCCAAAAACTACACATGTGTAGGAAATCTGCCTTATTGGAGAAGCCACCCCTTTCCTTTTCCATCATAGAAGCAGAAGCAAGAGTATTCCACTTGGCTGGCTCTCAGCTTGAACTTGCTAAATAAATGTACCCTAGAACTAGAATTATCAGTACATTTATTCTTAAGGAAAATTAAGAATGAAACAAGTGAGTAGCTAGCTCTTCACTCAGTTCACCAGAGCAATGTGTGAAATTCCACATGTTTACTGAGATATATATATATATAAAAAAAAAGAACTCCATCTCATCTGGGCAATTTGATACTTGGGGTAAGTTTAAATCTGAGCATGCATCCTTAAACAGCTCAGGAAGACGGAACCTAAAGAGACACGAAAGATGGCTCCTAGAAGGACTTGTGAAATGTTCCATTTGACCTGATACGGACACTTGTTAATCTTCCAGATCTTTCATATATTGCACTAATTTATTAAAACAACTCTGTATTGGACTTTGCAATTTAAAACTAACTGAGGCACAATGGATTTGTTTTGAAAATATTTTACTTGATTATATACACACTGTTTCCAGAATTCACATGTAATCTCTCGTGGGCTTTTCAATGGTAAAAATTTGTGTTCATGTGAATCTTTGCATTTTTTAACCTATTCATCTATCTATATCCACAGATTTCCTCAGTGATATTTTTGAGTTGCTGGTTATTTGCTTTTGGTTGTGTTTATGTGTGTGCATGCAGGATGCTCATTGATGCCTGTGACTTCTGGGTTTATTAAAGGCTAGGTTTGGTTTATTTGGGCAGTATTAGAAAAAAATGTCAATCAAGGGATACCCTCAAGAATTCTAATAGGACCAAATCAAAGTTGGTGATTTAAAGGCTTGTTAATGATGCAGAGTTTGTATATGAAATTAAGTGAAAAGTGAGATTTGTTTTCTCTTAGGAAAATGGACAGCTCTCTGGCCTAAAATGTATTTTCTAGGTCAATCCTGACGGTTCACCAAATAGCTAGTAGTGGAGAATGTGGACAGTTAGCATCCCTCCAGAAATATTTCCTAGGTTGTATATTATTTGTTTCTTTTATTTACCTGCTTGAATACTTGAATAAATCATTCTTCAGTTTTAATCCTTTTATTTTAATCCTTTTATATAATAAATCTGAGCTCTGACAAATTACATAGAAGCTCTTTGGCATTAATCTAATTTTAGTGTGCTGATAAAAACAAAAACATGGTTTTCCTTTTCTTTGATGATGTATGTAATTTTACCTTATTTATCTATATAAAATTCCAGCAGTTAATTTGAACATTTATTTATATGATGTTTGTGTATTTTTAGGTCTTTAATACAGTGTTTCTACCTCTCATTTGTACCTGCATGCGTTATTCTTAAAACTAGGTAAAATTCACCAGATTGTTGTATGGTAAATAGCCTTTTTGTAACTGCCTATACAGACGTAAATTAAGGTAAAATAAACCTGACAAAGTGTTTCTAGGGTAAAGCTGGGTTCATATCACATGGCTTTTTAAGCCAGGGCCTTCCTCAGTGCATTTGGAGGCTCTGCCCTGCCCCAGGGTGTCAGGCTCCGGTGGCTGTCACAGTGCAGGAACAGTTTGTGGTGGCTGTCACAGTGCAGAAACAGTTTGTGTGCAGTGGGGACTCCCGCCCCTCTGCCGGGCTGAGAGGCTGAGAGCACTGTGTGTTATATAACTTGTTAGGTGTGCAGTTACCTCCCAGGCTGTCTCAGTTCATCCTCCAGGGCATGGGTTCATTCTGGGCCTTCCTCCCCTCTCCAGTTTTTTGTTTTTGTTTGTTTGATTGTTTGTTTGTTTTTTAATTAAACAGAATGAAACAGGGTCACAGCTAGCAAGTGATGGGTCTGAAGTCTGGTAACTAGGGGGAGCTAAGCCAGGCTTTGTGACTTCCAGGTCCATTCTTCCGCATGTGTAAAAAAGGTTTTGTGGTAGATAGTGTTTGTGAAACTGAAGTCTCAACAGCAGAGATCAAACTGCAAAGTCATGAATAATGGTTCTGATTATGCTTCCATTATCAAGGCTAATTGTTTAAGAGATTTTGCCTTGATTATAACAATAATAACACTTTGTTTCCATTAGTATTTTTTAATTTCATATCATGTTTCATAATGTAGAAATTGACCAGTTCATATATTCATGGGTTGACCACCTACATTCAAGCCATAACCCAGAAAGTTACTGACCACACAAATGTAAACCAGTGAATTTTCTAATTGGCTTTATTCCTGCAGTAAGGGTTTGCTTTACCTACACTGGTGCTAGACCTGGTGGTTCCCATAGTCCTAAGCTCCCTGCCCTCACCAAGAGGAGAAACCAGAGCAGTAGGTGTTCTGTCCTGGCTGCAGTGAGGGACAGGAGCCGAGAAAGGAGCTTACCATTGGGGGTGGGTGGCCTTGGTCTCCACAGGGTAGTAAGGAGGATGTTGAGCTGGACATCGTGGACATGAGGTCATTGACTCGGGTATCTAAAGAATTCTTGAGGTGCTAAAGTGGTTTGAGCATAGGCTTTGGAGGATGACTTCCCACTTTTAACGTATCCTTTCTCCTCATAGTTTCTATAAGCAGTCTTAAATTCTTTCTGGATAAAGCAAGGTGATGTGTTCTCTCAGAGGGTTGCCTGCTGGTGGACTTGACAGGGAGTAGCTGCTGCTGAAGACCTGCTGTCACCCCTCCATCAATAGGTGCATCTGAGAAGTGTCTGTGCCACCACTGTGCGGCCTGGAGACAGTTCATGTCCGGATGACATACCCCTGAATCTTCAGTCATGAAAGCTCTTGGGCCTACCCAAGTCTCTTCCTTGGCTGTTAAAGCCCTGTGAAAATGCTTTCTTTGGGAGAGGGGTCCAGAAGGTACTTCCTCACCTGCCAAAGAAGAAACGGAACCAGAAATGATTTGCCTGGGAAAGCACTGCTCTGCGGGAAATTGACAGTCGTCCCCGAAAGCTCCATTTCTGCGGAAGAGGCAAAGCCAAACCAGTGAAGGGCTGTTGTGAACTCAGTGACCATTATCCTGGAGAAAGGAACAGAAGCAGAGAGGCTGCTGACAGTGCAGCCCCACTATGTGCAAGGACCAGGACACCTGGGCTCGAATGAGGTGTGTCTGTACTCAATGCAAGCAAACCGAATCCGTGGGTTTTTTTTTTTTTAGAGAGGGCCTCTCAGCACAGTTTTTAATGTGCCAGAGGTCTCTCGTGCCTCCAAGAGAGATCTGAGGTGGGAGGCTCTTCTGAAGTCTGCAACCTGGGAGTTGCTAAGTGCATGGGGCAGTGTTAGGAAGAACTGATTCAATTTCCTTTGCCTGGTTGGCTGTCTCAGTGCTACTCCCCACTGAGTCCCTTCCCTCTGGGGCCACCCTGCTCTGGGAGAATTTTTTCACATCACTAGGAAAGGCTATCAGAGCCCTTACTTATGGAGAACTTCTGTCCATCCTTGGGCATAGTGGTGCACTTGGTCTGACTCCAGCTCTCCCATGCATCACTGTGTGTCTTTGGGCACATGCCCTGACCTCTGTATCTGGCAAACTGGGGGAGGGCACAGCTCACACAGCCGTGGTGAGAAGGAAGCAAGTTAGTAAGTATGAAGTTCAGACAGCTCCAAACCAGCACATTAAGTCCTTGGGAGCGTCAGCTGTTGGAGTTGTGGTCCATCTGTAGCTCCTTGCTGTTTTGTTTTGGGGAAAGGTGGTGAACAATTTGTTTTGGTGGGGGGGTTTGAGGCAAAGCCTGGTTTCAGGGCTCACTGGAACCACATTTGCTTTAGCCAGACAGCTAAGGGACGCAGCTCCTTCCCCAGCCCACCCACCAGGCACTCTGTTTTCAAGATACCTTTACTTACCCTTTTAGGTCGACCTGGCAATTTTAACGAAATGTGTGCCAATCTCCTATTTATTACTTTGATTCTCATACCAACCCTCACATGCCTCATTTTACAGATGGAAAAAACTGACTTGGAGAGTAATTTTCCCAAGAGAAAGTCCACATGCCTAGATATGGTAGAAGCAGAGTACTGCAGGGGTTGGACTGCCAGACTGCCAGGCAGGGGGAAGCTTGCTTCTCTTGCATGGTGCCCCAGAGTGCCATGCCTGTGCGCATCCGGGTCCTTCTAGGAAGAGGGAAGCGAAGACAGCTTTATGACATTTGGTATCCAAGTGCCTGCTGCTGGAGCCATCTTGTAGGAACAGAAGGCAGCAGATGCCAAGAAGCAGATGAAGTCAGCAGCTTTGTGCAGCCCCCTTGTGGGGTGTGCAGTAGGAGTCCAAGCACAGTAGGTTTAAGAAACCACCCTTGAAACTATGTGAGAGGGTTTCTATGATGTGAATAAACTTGAGCCTTTGATGGGCCCACTTTACAGTTTCCTTGTTTGTTGTTGATATGCGCCAGTGAAATGGAATAGCAGGGGATTGTCCAGTCCCCGGGGGAGTGGGGCTTCAACCCCATGTTTGCCCAGGGGCCTCCCAAGGGCCCTGGCTGCCTCCTGGGCCCAGTTCTTTGATGGCTGGCCATAGATACAGACCCCTTCCCAGGAAGCTCCTTAGCCTGTCCTCACCATCGCTGTGCAGTCTCATACTCTCCACTTGGACTTGACCAGCAGAGAGTTCAGTGCTAGCCCTCTCTGTGCATCAGGAGGAGGGTGGCACGCACAGCCTTTGTCTCAAACCAGCAGGCCCCCACTAGGTTGCTCCTTCTCCCCTTGCCTTCCGTGCCCTTCCCATTTCAGCCCAGTCAGTGTGAGGGTCTTAATGTCCGCAGGAGTAGCCATCAGTATTTGGGCTCCATCTCCTGTAGGGAGAGGTAGGGAGGAAGGTGCCGAGTTGGACAGGGCATCTCCAGAAGGCCTTTTCGTGATTGTCCTTCTGGGCAATAAAATTGCTTCCTGCACACCTGTGCCCATCAGGGAGCAGCTGCAGGAAGCCTGCCATTGAGACTGCTGCTCTGCCCCATCTGGAGGGTTTCTGTGAAGAGGACAGGCAAGTGTGCTGCACCTTCCAGAAATAAACCAGGTGCAGGCCAATGGAGGAGCTGTCATGAGGAGCAGAAGCTCAGGCGACTGAGCTACTACGCAGCACCATAAATTAAGGGTGCAAAGCTGACCCATGGTTTCTAGTGGATGGAACCCAGGGTGTTGGGAGCATGAATTTTTTTCTCCACAATGCTTTTTACTATGAAAAAGTAGAAGCCCCATACACCTGTCCCCTGTGGAGGACTTCTCCAAACCTAAATATGATGAAACAGTTCACAAAAGGAGAGATTTGAGTGCATGTCAAGTGTCTATAAGATGATAATGGCAGGCATGTGTGGCTGTGCAATGGAGTGACAGTCTCCTTCCCTGTCAGTGGTGGCTGGCAGTGGAAGTTGTCACAGGTGGGTGGAGGGGCCTTATGCTTAACTTTCTGTTCCGTAATGCTGATATTATTTTCCACCTTGAGCCCATTATAATTATGTAATTTTTAAATCAGGTTTTTTAGGTACAGGGAAAATTATAAAAAGCAAATAACCAGTTAGGAAAGGTATTTGCAGTAAATATAACAAATGAAGGGAGATTAAAGTGTGGGGAAATCCTAGGAGAAAATAAGGAAATCCCCTTTGTTCCTGACCACTCCCCGCCCCCCCCCCCCCCCCCCCCCCAATTAGAAGCCTTACTGTGAACAGCTGAATGCATGAGTCTCTGGCATGGGCGGATCACGGGGACCCACAGTAACATTCTGAGTCGCCTGGCTCAGAACATGGAAGTAGATTTGAGAGTGCTTTGTGTCCTCGTCCTTCCGGAATGCTTGTCCCTGTGTCACCCTCCATGTGTGCTGACTGTTGTGGGCCAGACTCTTAGCCTCTTGGCTTCGATTTCCTCATCTCTAAATGGAAATGGTACAGAATTTGCCTCTCCAGTGTACTGAGGTATTAAATAAAATACGAGTGCATGGAGAGGGCTCACACCAGTTCCTGACCTGTGAGCCCTGAGTGAGCACACCGTGGAAGATGAGTTGTCAGCTGTACAGTGGGGCCTGAGGCCTGGGGACCCAGCCCTGTCTATGCTGAGAGCATGTTTCTTCCCTCTGTCAGTCACACGCTGTGTTCTCTGACACATGTTTTTCTGAGATGTGAACTCTTTGCCACCATGAATGTGCTCAAACATTTCTTAGGTTGATCTTGTACACAGATCAACATTCATTAACTCACAAGGGAGGGTGATGAAGCCTGTCAGAAAGGGTGTGAAAACGGGGCAGTGTTTGGAAAGCAGAATGCTTATTGTGGTACATAAACAGCTAATTGTAAAGATCACAGTTACAGGGTCATAAAAACATCTGTGTTCCTCTGTAAGGGGAAGCCTGGGGCTGGATGGTCCAGGATGCCAGGTGTTTGCAGACTGCAGGGTCAAATAGTGTTTCAGAGTTGGAGACCACACTGCTGCACCTTAGCTCAGGTGTCGTGCCTCAAAAAGCAGCCATGGACAGTGCACACACAAATATGGCTGTTCTAATAAAACTATTGATAGACTTTAAAATTTGTATTTCATACAATTTCCATATGTCATGAAAGAGTCTTTAAATTTTTTTCCATCTGTTAAAAAAAAAATGAAAACCAATTTTAATGTGTAAGCCATGGGATGGAGCTGGCATTAGATTAAAAGCAGGATAGAGAGACATGTAAGGTTCACATGGCAATAACAGATGTGGTGCCCACCAGCCCAGTGGACGTGAATGTGGAAGTGTCTATGGGTCAGAAGGACCAAACTAGTGACCATCTGCTTTTAAACAATTCATCAAACTGTTAGTAAATACACAATGCAAAACTTGCACCTTTCTTGCCTTGGAACATTTTTTGCAGCAATTTTGTTTTTCTGGCTCTTCGATGAATGAGGTGCATCATTCCTACTCTTGCTGTGGGCCTTGAGTGAGTGGTCTCACCTGCCTGAGCCTCCTGTTTTCTTCTTCAAAGAAAATCAGAGTAGTGCCTCCTAATACAGTTTTTCTGGGGAAATGCCCTTTGCACATGGATTGGCACTTACCAAGTGTGCAGTACATTGTGATAGTTTTGCTTTCAATACTCAGAAACACAGGGCTGTGTGTCCCTCACCATCTGTCTCTCTCCAGTGTGTGTGTGTGTAGGGGGGGTGGGGTGCTTTGTCTGTCCCTGGGACATTTCTCTGCCTCCACTCTGGCTCTGCCACTCCTGCTCCTGCATCCAGCTCCCAGAGCCTCTTGCCTGTCCTTCAGGTGAGCTCAGGGAGGACAGGGCCAGCACCCGCCCCCAGGGGGCTTAACAAATGGTATTGACAGATTTGTTGCGTTACTGGCCCCGTGTGAATAGGACTTACAGGGGGGGGTGGAGGGGTGGGGGGTGGGTGTGGAATGGGTATTGTGGTAAAATACACAGAACATAAAAACTACTTGAATGTAGTCCGTTCAGGGGCATTAAGCACATTGGCACTGTTGGGCTACCATCCCCCCATCCAGACTGAAACTCTGAGCCCTCTTTACACTAACTGCCCAGTCTCCTCTCCCTGCCCTGGCAGCCACCACCCAGTGGAACCATTCAGTATTTCTCTTTTTGTTACTGGGGTGTTTCACTCGGCCGAATTTCCCCAGGTTCACCCAGGTTTGGAACGTGTGTCAGAATTTTCTTCCATTTCAAGACTAAATAATTTCCCACTGTGTGGGTAGTGTGCAGACGGTTGGAAATGGGGCCGCGCACACTATAGGTGTCTCAGTGGTCCCAGCAGCAACTGCCAGCTCCTGTCCAGGGTCACCAGGGTTGGACACAGGTGAAAAATGGCATGTACTTCAGTGGGGAGCCCCCTGAGGGACTCTCCCGGCTCTCTACCGCCCCGCCCCCGCCCCCATCTCCCAGGGCCTGTTCTGCGCCCTGTGCGCCGCAGAGACCTCTGTCCAAGGTGCGGGAGGGAGTGAAGGGTTTTGTCCATCGTCCAGGCATCTTTCTGCCACCTAAACAGAAAACTAGACGCTGGAAAGCTGGGGAGTTGAAGGAATTGTGAGCCAAAGGACACTTTCTCCTTCTTCCTCTAACCGCCCCGCAGTGGATCACCCACCCTCGGAACCAACTGAGGGGCTCCTAGAGAGTTGCTGAGAGAGCGGGAGTGGCCTTTCATCGCCCCGCTGGGAGGTGTCCTCAGTCGCGAGACTTGCCAAAGCGGGACGGGGGCCTGCGTCCCCCACTGGGCACCTGACCAGCGTGCGGCTCCTCTGGCTGTTGCACCCAGAGGACCCCTGTGGGGCGACCTTCCTGCTGCTACCAGGGGGCTACTAGCTGGGTAGGGGACCCCGAAGGAGGGTGCTGTGGAGGGCGTGGGCGAGAGCTGAAGGACTGCAGCGACCTCCCTTCCCGGACCGCGCGGTGCTGGCGCTGCGGGGTCCTGAGGGCCAATTCGGGTCGCCCACTGTGGCCCGGCCGCCGCAGCCCCGCCAAAGGAAGGGCTTTGCCTCCTCGGTACCTCTCCTGCCAGCACCAGCGCAGCAGGGGAGGGGGACCCAGGCGACAGGGCTGTGAAGGGGGGTGAAACCCTGTCCCCATCTTTGGCGTTACCCAGGCTAGAATCAAAGTGTTAAATTCTTCTGGACGGAGATTTTGGTACCGGCAATTGACCAGAAGTGATGGCAGCGGCTGGGAATGTTTGAAGGGATGGAAAATAAAGATTCCAGGAGGAGCCGCTGGAGGCAGTAATTGCAAAGAAATTTAAAAAGCCATTTTTGTGTTCTTACTTCACTTGGTCCAAGCACTAGTCTAGAATTAAAAGTACAAAACTCTCCAGGGGAGAGGAAGTACTACAGGGTACCGATGCTGCGCTGGCTCAGATAAGACCCACCCAAGGCTGGACCTGGACCTCCCTGGTGGAGCCAGCAGGGAGGAAGTGAGGGCTACTTAGGCTCCTACCTCACACAGAGTCACAGCAGAGTTAATGAGCTGGTGTTTTGCTTTCGGATAATTGTGGAAGAATGAGCATCTGAATCTGAGAGGAGGGAGTCAAAAGGGACCCGGGGTGAACAGGGAGGTGGGGGGGCTGACAATGAACAGGGAAAGGGGAGGAAGTCAGGAGCATCTGGGAGTAGAACAAGGTCAACAGACACCATAGAGGAATGGGAAGAATAACATCAAGACTTCGTCATTATTCTAAACAAGAGAGACTCATATATAAATAAAAGCCCAGCTGTACGTGATTGACAAGAAGTGCATGCAAAGCAGCATGATAGAGAAAGGCTGGAAATAATTAGATGTGTGGGCAGATGTAAACAAAAATAAGACAGGACTGGTGATAACTTTAAGGTTAAAATGTGAAGACGAAAAGCAAAAATTACAAAGATGAGTCATAAATCTGTATGAACGAAGCAAAATGATGGCTTTACACAAGGCAAGAGTATTAGAAGTATAAGGAGAGATTTCATGACACATCTCTCAGAATTAGGCCAAGTAAATAAAAATCAAGGAGTAATCAATAAATTTGATTTAATAGGTGGAAATTCTTACATGTATGAAGAAAACATTCATCTTTTCCCCCTCAGTTGAGTTTTCATAAAAATTTTTGTTGACTTAATTGGGGTGACATTGAAAACATACATCTTATTATTCATGCGCCCCTGGAAATGCTACAAAAATTAATCATCTATGTGACCATGAAGAAAACCTGAACCAATACGGAAAAGTAGAGAAAAGGCCATATTTGTATCATAATCTGATAAAATTGGTGAAAAATAATAAAGGTGTGACCAATACAACATTAACTACTTGGATATTAGGAAACAAACTTCTAGAAAACACTTAGGCTGAAGAGAACATCGAGAGGGAAATTCAATTAAAAACTTCTGAGAGAGCGATGAAGATGAGAGTGTTTCATCCCCAAATCTCTGGGACGGCACAAAACTGAATCCAGCAGAAAATTAAATGCCTTCAGTATTAAAATAGACAAAAATAAAAAGACCTACATACTCAGGGCAAGTACCAAAGGAAAGAAGGAAGATGGAATTGACAAAGATAACAGAAATTAATGAACTAGAGGACCAGTCTGGCGTTTACCATCATATTTCCATGAGAAAGGATAGTTGAGTATGAGTCAGCCTCTGCACACCCGGGGACCGAAAGCCCAGGCTCACCGTGACTTGCACTTTCCTTACAATAGGAAAAAATGAGATAGTAGAAATATACCACATTAGGAATGAGAAAGGAGACATAAGAGATTAAAAGAATTTTAAGGAAAGCATATGCAACACTAGGGCAACAAGTTTGAAAACCTAAAAGAAACGGGTGAGGCAGCTAGGTAGGAGCCTTGGACCAGGGATGCTGAAGTCAGTGGGAGGCTGTGGCCGGAACCTGGCTCCATCCTCACTAGCCAGTCTCTCACCTCTCTGTGCAGGAGTTTCCTCATCTACAAACTGCAGAGGATAAAGGTTTCTTCCTCTCAGGTGGTTGTGAGGATTAAATGAGTTAATACATGGAAAATCCATCATTACTGTTGTTATTTTTATTAAACAGTGTTAGCACAACAGGCTGTCCATCAAAAAGAAAGTAACATGAATTCTCCTTTACTTCATGTGTAAAATAATTTCTTTACGTACTCAGTGAATAATAATAAAATCTTAAAGAATATCTGAGGAATTAGATGAACAGCCTAGGATCAGAGAGGACTCTTGTCACCCAAATTAAAAAGGAAGAGTTCTATTTGGCTTTATAAATACTTTGTATAGCAAAAGATACCATAAATAAAGTCCATGGACAAATGACAGACTAGGGAAAATACCAGCAACTTAGGTGGCTACAATACAAAGGGCTCCTAAGTAGACATTGACCAGGAAAACAGACCTTGAAGCAGCGAGTGGAAGCCTGCCCTTTCCAGACTCAAATACAGATTGCCTGAGCCATCCTGAACCTAGTGCAGCTCTCTGGGCCTGGGCTGCTGCTCCAGAAACCCAAGGGCTCTCTGCTGCAGTGCCTGCAGTGGGCTGGCTCGCACTCCCCTGCTGGTCTTCCGTAGGGTTGTCTGTGGAGTGATCTCTGGCAACACCCATGAAATTAAAAATGCAAATATTCCTAGGACTCTATTACAAAAAAATAAAAATCACCTGAAAGTTCAAAGAAGTTTATGGAGCAGTGGTCAGAAAGTGGAAGCAAAGGGATATCTCACAAATGGGGAACATAATGACCACAGGCTTATAAATATTATTAATATTAATATTAAACAGCCACCAGAGCGGGTAGAATTAATGCACCTGTCCCCATGGCCTTGGAGGGAGCTGTGCCCACATACCACTAAGTAGGACCAGATGAGGCAGGAACGTGTTTGATAAGACCCTGTTTTTGAAAACAATGAAAGCCCCATTTGTCATGTACATTTTAATGTTGTTGGACATTAATTACCCAAGCGTTGAGAAAAACACAGGGAAAAAAATACTAGAGTTGTTGGGGCTGCTGCCAACTGAGAGGCGAGCCAAGTGTGGGAGATTGGTCTAAAAAATATCCCCTACATTTATGCACTTTGTGGAGTTGTATTTGCGTGTTATCATGCAGAAATAAAACAGGTTCTCGCCATTTGGGTGTAAACAGTTCACTTCGTGTGTAATGGGGGTGCGCTCTGCGTGCTTGCATTGATTCGGGGTGCGGCCGCAAGGGAGTGCCCAGGCAGCTGCCCAGGCACGACCTTCTGTGAGCCGAGCCGAGGGCCAGGCCCCTTCCGGGAGGCAGGGAGGCAGGGCGGCAGGCAGAGGGCACTGCGGCTGGGTCTTCGGTGGCTGCCAGGTGGTGGTGCCTAGCTCACCGTGACTTGCACTTTGCTGTAGCTCTGCCTTGCCCTTGCCTTCTGTGCCACCTGGCAGCCCTTGGTCCTGACTTAGGCCCTGGCTTCCTGGGGGCTTCCCGGGAGCCTGCGCAGCAGGAAGGTTGGAGGATCAGGGTGAGAGAGAGGGGACCTCTCTCTGTCTCCTACTTCTCTGCCCTCCACCAACTCCAGGGGTGCAAACCTGCAGCTTCTCCCACCTGAAGCACTGTGGCCGGCAGCAGAGAGCTGCAAAGGCCTGGGAATCCTTTCGTACATTCTCCCAGGAGATGGAGGCCTAGTATCCAGGTCTTTCTGCTCCCTAAGCTCCCCTAGAGGGACAGGCTTTGTAAACAGTAGCAGACAGACTGATAACAAACAAACAACAGCAACAACAAAAAAAAACAAATAGACTCATTTTGTGTCTCACCTGTGGGCACTTAAGAATTGTTAGCTAGGACTCCTCCTCCCAACTGCAAGGATTGAAGGGGACCTAGGAGCAGGAGCTCCTGGTCAGAAATTACGTGCATCTGAGTGAAGCCACGTTCGGCTTGCCCCAACCCATCCTTCCTCATCATCTCCTTATCCTCACCCCAGCCAAGCCCTGGCAGTCAGTCCTCTAGCTTAGAGGGCCCCACTGTCAGTGCACCATCCGGGATCTGAGTGTGAAGAACCCTCACCTCGCTGGAGGGTGCTGCTGTGGGGCCCCCCAGTGGGGAGCTGATGGCTGGGGTGAGGAGGGCCTGCCCAGGGAAGTGGGAAGAGCTGGCTGCAGAGGGAGCCGCTGTCGGGGTTGCATGGAGAGCCAGGAGGAAGGAGTGCAGGCCACTGCAGGTAGCCAGAGGCAAAGTCCTATGTATACATATTAAATTGGGAAAGCAAGCGTGTTTGGGGACTAAAACATGAGTGAATTTTGTAGGTAATCAATGTAGCTGTTTCAGAGGATTATTTTGCAGGGAATTTCACTTTCCAAAGTTCATTAATACATGTTGTCTCATCAAGATCCTACCACAATGGCTGGAGACTATGGCACAGCCACGTTTACTGATGGAGGAAATCAGACCCAGAGAGGGTGTCTTTTCCTGTCACATAGCTAAGGAGCCATGAAGCTGTAACTCATTTAACCCTACAGGCTGCCTTCAAGTGAGTTTTTAAAATACACTTTTTGCCCTGGCCTGTGTACTCGGTTGGTTGGAGTGCTGTCCTATAGAACAAAAGGTTTCGGGTTCAATTCCCAGTCAGGGCACATACCCAGGTTGTGGGTTCAATTGCTTGTCGGGGCAGGTCAGGGCATATACATCACATGCATCAATGTGCCTTCCTCTCTCTAAAAAGTAAAGAAAAAAATATCCTCAGCCCTCACTGGTGTTGCTCAGTGGATTGAGTGCCAGCTGCAGTTTGATTTCAGGCTCTAAAACTAAAAATAAATAAAATATTTAAAAATAAAATAAAATAAAAGTACCAATTAAAAAAAAGTCCTTATGTGAGGATTTAAAAAAGATACACTTTTCACTTTAGAATTGATTCGATTTACAGAAAGTGGCTAAGGTAGTTGTGACAAATGAATGCCATCAGCGCGTTAATGAACCAGCGTTGGCACATTCCTGTTAACTCAGGTCTGTGCTTTATCTTGACTTCTTTAGTTTTTGCCTAATGTTCCTTTTCCATCTGGATTCTTCCCAGGAGGTCATCTACATTATCACGCCTCCCTAGGCTCCCTTGGCTCAGACTTCCTTCTTTCTGGTAACTTGACAGCTCTGAGGAGTGCTTGTCAGGTGTTTTGGAGAATACCCTTTTCTTTGAGGTTGTCTGATGCTTTTCTCATGATTGAACTGGTATGATGAGTTTGGGGCAGTAAGACCACAGAGGTGAAACGCTCTTTCCATCACATCTTATCCATGGAGCATGCTGTCATTGGGACTTGTTACCAGTGGTGTCAGCCCTAGTCACTTGGTGGGTTGTGTTCCTGGGTTTCCCCATGGCACTTGCTGCCCCCACCTGTCCTCAGTGGCCTCCCTGGTAGGAAGGCAGAGCCCCATCCTGCACCGCAGCTCAGGGTGGGGGGTTATGTTCCACCTTCTTCAGGGAGTATGATCTACGTAAATGATTTTGAATTCTTCTGTAAGGGAGATTCCAAAAGGATTTTCAATTCATTTTCCTATTTTCTTAGAGTGAAGATCCTGAACATAATATAAATATTTAATAGCTTTATTGATATGTAATTCAACACCATATTATCCACCCATTTATGTATATCATTTAATGCTTTTTAGTGTTTTGTGTAGCCATCACCGCAATCTAATCATGAACACTTTGGCCCCTAAAAGGAAGCCCGTGCCCAGTGACAGTCCCCCCACACCCCTCCTCCGGGCCCCTCCTCCGGGCCCCTCCTCAGCGTCCTGTCTATGAATTTGACTTTCCTAGATGTTTCGTGTGAGTGGAATCATAGAGTATGAAGTCATGTGCGACTGGATTTTCTTCACTTAGCATAATGTTTGCACGACACGTGCACGTTGTAGTGTGTGTCGGAACTTCACCCTCAAGGCCGAACATTGCTCCTGCGTCCTGTGCGTGCGTCGCCTCTCGTTCTCTCTTCATCAGTGCAAGTGGACATTTGGTTGCTTCCAATTTTGGCTACTGTGAAAAATGCTGGTATAAATATTCAAATATAAGGTTTTGTGTGAACATATGCTTTCAGTTTTCTTGGTTATATATCTAGGAGTGGAATTGTTGGGTCGTACGGCTATTCTATGTTTAACTTTTTGAGGAACCGCCAGACGGTTTTCCAAGGCAGCTGCACCGCACTCTTTCCTACCCCACCAGCAGTGCAGGAGGGCTCCAGTTTCTCCGCGTTCTCGGCATTTGTCATTGTCTGTCGTTTTCAAAGTATGTGGCCATCCTAGTGGGTGTGAAGTGGTATTTCAGTGTAGTTTTATTTTGTATTTCCCTACAAATGTCTTTTCATGTGTTTATTGGTTATTTATATATCTTCTTTTAAGGAATGTCTGTTGAAATGCATTGCCCATTTTGAAGTGGGGTTCTTTGCTTTTTTATTATTGAGTTATAATTGTTCTTTATGTATTCTGATACAAGTCCCTTATCAATAGATGATTTGCAAATATATTCTCCCATTCTGTGGGTGTTTTCACTGTCTTGATGGTATAACTTGAAGCACAAAAGTTTTTAATGTTGATGTAGTTCAATTATCTGTTTCTTCTTTTTTTGATTTATGCTTTTGGTTTTGTATCTAAGAAATAATTGCCTAACTCAAGAACATGATGGTTTACTCCTCTGTTTTCTTGTAGAAATTTTATAGTGTTGGCTTTTACATTAAAGCTGATGATCCACTTTGAGGTACTTTTTGCACAAAGTGTGAAATAAGGGTCCAGCTTTATTCTTTTGCATGTGGACATTTCGTCATCCCAGCAACATTTGTTGGGAAAACTGTTCTTTCCTCATTGAATCATCTTGGCATCCTTGTCAAAAATCAGTTGACCATATGTGTTAGGATTTATTTCTGGATTATCAGTTCTATTCTGTAGATCTATGTGTCTCTCTTTATGTGAGTATCTCAGTTTTGATTACTGTAGCTTTGTTGTCACTTTTGAAATTAAACACTCCAGCTCTGTTCTTCTTTTTAAGATTGCTTTGGCTATTTTGGGTCCCTTGAGTTTTAAGATCAGCTTTTCTATTCCTACAAAAAAGCCAACTGGGACTGAACAGAAATTGCATTAAATCCATAAATTGATATGAGGAATGTTATTATCTTAATCTCACCTCTTCCAATCCATGAACATGGAATCTCTTTCTATTTTTTTAGATCTTTAATTTTTTTCAGTATTGTGTTTCAGTTTTCAGTGTACTAGTCTTGCAATTCTTTTGTTAAATTTTGTTAAATTTATACTTAAATTTGCTTCTTCTTGCCCCGGTCAGGTAGTTCATGGGTTAGAGAGTTCTCCCGATACACCAAGGCTTCCAGTTTGATCCTTGGCCAGGGCACATGCAAAAATCAACAAATGAATGAATCAAAAAGTGGAACAACAGTTGATGTCTGTCTGTCTGTCTATCTCTCTCTTCCTCCCTCCCTCTCTAAAATCAATAAATAAAAAACATTTTTAAGTATTAAATTTATTTCCTCTTGTTGACGCTGTTGTACATGGAATTGCTTCTTCTGGTTGGCATCCTTCCTCAGGGTGCTTCGAAGCTGTTTGTCTCACTCATGCTTCCTCTCTGCCCACAGCGTCCACTCTGCCTGGGCCCAGGGCACCAGATGCCCAGGCTGGTTAGCCCTGCCTGTGTAAGGGGACAAGACGCAGCGCGTTCGAGGTAGGGCTAGAGGGGCTCTGCTCTAAGGCACAGGCATGGATTGTGTTGCTTCCTTTGGGGCTGCTTTGGGATGTGTCTCACTTCTCAGGGGTCAGGGCACATTGGGAGGCTGCGCCTATTCTTTGGTGCCAATCCAAGCATAGATTGAAGTCCTGGTTCTGCCATCTGTGAGCACCTGGGCGAAAGTCCTTATGCACCTTCTTCCCCCCTCCTATAAAATGGGGGTGATCACACCTTCCTTGTAGAATTGTGATCACAGGTCCCACTGTAAGGGCTCAGGAAACGGTGACGGTGACAATCAGGCAGCCTGGGTCTGGCCCAAGACTTGCTGTTATCTGATGACATCATGGTTGCCACTAAAGACATTTCATTTGCCCCTGAGGACAATTTATTATAAGGTTTTATGCTGTTACCCTAGCTCCTCAGACACTTAAAAAAGTGTAAACTTAATTCTGTGCCACATACCAATATAAAGTCTTACATTCACACCATTGCCATGAAACTACCCAGATCTGTTTAATTATAAAATACAATTTTTAAAAATACATTATTTATTTATTTTTAGAGACAGGGGAAAGGAAGGAGAAAGACAGAAAGAGAAACATCAGTGTGTGGTTGCCTCTCACATGCCGCCCCCTACTGGTGACCTGGCCTGTAACCCAAGCATGTGCCCTGAGTGGGAATCGAACCAGTGACCCTTTGGTTCATAGCTCAATCTACTGAGCTATACCAGCCAGGGCATAAAATACAATTTTGCGAATATATATTGAATTCGGTGCCTGGACCCAATTCAGTGTGTGTGTTGGTGGGGGTGGGGGGGAGTCAGGGGAGGATGCCCCACAGCAACAAACAATTCTCATACAGCAATGGGGTGTACAAGAACTTACCAGAGGCAGCATCGATGCCCCAGGTTACAGGGCCTGTCCTGTAGACTGCTGTACCTCAGATGCTGGATATAAACCCAGGCTCTTGCCTATGCTTCTAACTTGCTTGTCATAAATCAAAAGGTCCACAAGCTCCTCTTTGGGTTTGATTAATTTGCTAGAATGGCTCACAGGACTCAGAAACATGTTACTAGATCACTGGTTCATTGTAAAAGGACATAACCCAGAGATAGCCAGATGGGAGAGATGCACAGGGTGAGGTATGTGGGAAGGCGTGCAGGGCCTCTGTGCCCCTCCTGGTGCTGCTCTCCCCACATCTCCACTTGGCCACCAACTCAGACAGTCTGCACAAAAGAAGGCCATGCTCTGGCTGGGTAGCTCAGTCGGTTAGAGTGTTGTCCTACTACTCCAAGCTTGCAGGTTCCATCCCTGGTCAGGACACATACAGGAATTAACCGATGAATGCATAAATAAGCGGAACAACAAATTAATGTTTCTCTCTCTCTTTCCTTTCTCTAAAATCAATCAATAAATTTTTTTTTAAAAAGGCATAAAAGCTGTCCTCCTGGGTTTTTATGGACCCTTTGTTATGTAGTCATGATTGACTAAGTCAGCAATTTTCAACCTTTTTCATCTCTTTCATGGCGCACATAAACTAATCACTGAACTTCTGTAGCATACCAAAAAATGTATTTTTCGCTTATCCTACAGAAAAATTGGTATGGTTTTGATTTATTCACATTGGATGACTATTGTGTTGGCTGTTGTCATTTTTCATTTGACAATCTAAGGGACAGAGGTCAGCGCCCCTGACTAGAGTCAGGTATTGCATGTTTTATAAATTCTTGGGGCACACCTGTTGAAAATCACTTAATTGTCATTGGCCTCTGGTGATTGAATTTAACCTCCAATCCCTCTCCCCTCCTTGGAAGTCAAGGGGTGAGACAAAGTTTCAACCCTGTAATCACAGGGTTGGTTCCCCAGCAACTAGCCCCATCCTTGGTGTTTCCAAAGGTCACCTCATTAGCATAACAAAACACACCTTTATTCTTCCAACAGTTAGGAAACTCCAAGGGTTTTGAGAGCTGTGAGCTAGCAATTGGACAAAGACAATCTAAATCACAATCGCATAAATCACAATCTGTTTACAAATTTATAACATGTAGCAGATGTTGAAGAGGAAGTCACATGCTTTTCTTATAGCAATTTGGTATTTTTTAGATTTTCATACAGCTTAGTTTATTCATTTTAAACCCCATTTTGTTTCTTTTTTTAAGTATATTTATTAATTATGCTATTACAGTTGTCCCAGTTTTTCCCCCTTTGCCCCTTTTCACCTGGTACCCCCTTCCCTCCAGCAATCCCTCTCTTAGTTTATGTCCATGGGTTGTGCATATAAATTCTTTTGCTTCTCCATTTCCTATGCTATTTTTAACTCCCCTCTGTCTATTCTGTATCTGCCGATTATGCTTCTTAATTCCTGCACCTTTTCCTCCATTCTCCCCCTTCCCCCTCCCACTGATAACCCTCCAAATAATCTCCACAGCTATGATTCTGTTCCTGTTATGGTTGTTTGCTTAGTTTGTTTTTGTTCTTGTTCTTGTTTTTTAGATTCAGTGGTTGATAGTTGTGAGTTTGTTGTCATTTTACTATTCATAGTTTTTATCTTCTTTTTCTTAGATAAGTCCCTTTAACATTTCACATAATAAGGGCTTGGTGATGATGAACTCCTTAGCTTTACCTTGTCTGGGAAGCACTTTATCTGCCCTTCCGTTCTAAAGGATAGCTTTGCTGGGTAGACTAATCTAAGTTGTAGGTCCCTATTTTTCATTACTTTGAATATTTCTTGCTACTACCTTCTGGCCTGCAAAGTTTCTTTTGAGAAATCAGCTGTGAGTCTTACAGGAACTCCTTTGTAGGTAATTCTCTGCTTTTCTCTTGCTGCTTTTAAGATTCTCTCTTTATCTTTAACCTTTGGCATTTTGATTATGCTATGTCTTGGTGTGGTCTTCTTTAGGTCCAACTTGTTTGGGACTCTCTGTGCTTCCTGGACTTGCATGTCTATTTTCTTCACCAAATTAGGGAAGTTTTCTTTCATTATTTTTTCAAATAAGTTTTCAGTTTCTCGCTCTTTCTCTTCTCCTTCTGGCATCCCTATGATTTGGATGTTGGCATGTTTGGAGATGTTCCAGAGTCTTCTTATTGTCTCCTCATTTTTGTATTTTTTTTAATTTTTGCAATTTCTTAAAGAATAAACAGTAACTGCTTCAGTCAGTGGCCCTCAAACTTCACTGGAGGCATGGGGCGCCCTGGCATGTGGTGACACTGATTGTGGGGCCTCCTACCAGCTTGTCTGACTGAGGGAATGGCTGGGCCTGGAAATCCACCTCCCTCACAGCTTCCTAGGGGATGCTGCTGCTGGTCTGAGGGCCACACTTGGAGAATTCTTGACTTAGTCTTGTACTTTTGTAGCAGATGACAATAAGTTCTGGGGTCATCAGATAGGTTCCCATGGGGTCACATTTGTCTCCATCAGTTCACTGTAGTTTAGGGTATGGTCCTCACAGACTCATGGGCTTAGAAATTGCCTGTGTCAGCACAACACAAGCTGGATCCCCTGTCTGGGGCAGCATAGATGTGAGCTGAGCTTCTAGAGATAAACCAACAGGTCAATGCATCGTACTCACAAGTGAGATACTGCTTGCCAGGTGAGTCAGCCTAACAGCAGGTCTGCCCATGCGGACAACCTATGCTTTGGCAACAATGATCAGAAATGACAGTTTGTCAATTTACAACAACAAGAGTAACTGCCAAGCTAACTGTGCCAAGAGTAACTGTGCCAGAGCGCCCCCCTTCCTGTTTGCAAATCACTGGGGAGGCCAAGGTATTGGAAGATAACTTGGTGAGCACGAGCCAGCACCTCACTTGCAGGGGGCAGGGTGGGCCTGGCTGGGCACAGCCTGCAGAACCAGGATCCCCCTCTGGGAGGGACGGCCCCGAGGAGCTTGCCCAGCAATGGCTCTGTGATGCTCCTTGTCTGACCAAGGCCCGCCTCAGGTCACATGGTCTTCCTCCAAACAAATGCTTAATTAAGTTGCTGCTTATTAGGGTCCCCTCCCAGGCCTGTGCCCAGAGGGTTCCATTTGGCCTGGAGTTTTGGGTGTTCCCGAATGCTCCATCACACGTTTACAAAGAGTCTAGTCTCTTACCCCTCACAAGAGGTGTTGTGCCTGAGTTTATGGGTTCATTTTGCAGTTCCAGGTTTTCACAGGGCACCTCAGGGTCTGGTCACAGGCTCTTTTCCAGATTCTAAGTCCAAGCATTTTTTCTACCTCATCTCAAAGACCACCAAGGATACTTGGATATGCAGCCTCAGCACGGGGAGCAGCAGGGTCCTTCTGAGAGTTTGCTTGCATTCTGCCAGTGACTTCAGCTGTGGGGCAGACTGTCCAGGGCTCCAGGCCGCCCAGCTCAGGGCCACCCAGCTCAGGAAGGAGGCCAGGGTGTAGCCCCCAGAGCCTGTGCATGACGTGTTCCCGCAAGTTCCCTGCGTCCAAGCCCCTCCTCCTCGCCTATCTATAACAGAAGGAGGGAGAGAAGCCCACAGACCCACTGTTCAATTTTTTTCTTTCTGCTCTTAAGCAGTAAGTGGTTTTCCCCTCCAAACATCTAGTTCTAACCTGAGTAAGCATTCCTTGGAATTTAAGCACCATAACTTTTTAAGCTAATTCATTCTCTCATCTAAAAAAAATGTCTGCTAGCTTTAGGTGAATTTGCTGAAAATCATCTGGCTAAATGACTGATAATTTCTCTTAGCCTCAGCTTAGACCCTGTCCAGCTCCCTCTGCAGGAGGATTTGGCATGCTGGGCAGTTTCTGTTATCTTCTGAGGTCTTTCTACATGCCAGGCACTGTGCTAAGTGCTGAGGATATGTGAGTTGAACAGGAGTTGCGACCGCTGCTTTCATGGAAATTCCAGTCTGTGCAGGGACATGGAGCAATGAAAAATAATCAACAAATAGTCACACAAACAAATATATGATTGCACTTTGTGACAGGTTCTGGGAAGTAAGGGAGGTATTATTTGGGGGTGGCGGAGGTCAGAGAACCTGAGGTATGAACAGGAATAAGAATGTAAGAGTTACCAGGGTACAGAATAGATGGAGAAGTGTTCCAGGGTAAGAATAGCAGGTGCAAAGGCCCTGAGGTAGGAAACCGACTAGCCCATTCAAGGAACGCCAGTGGACTGGGACGCCAGTGGACTGGGACGCAGTGACAATGTTGGAGAGTGGTACAAAACAAGGCTGGTGAAGTGGCCAGAAGTCAGGCCATTCACACTCTCAGAGACCATGGGAGGTTTTTTCCTTAAGAGCAGTGGGAAGCCACGGAAGGGTGTTAATGGGGGAGAGATAGGCTGAGCTCCTCACTGCCCACAGGTCCCTCCGGCAGCTTTTTGGAGAAGGTGCCATGGAAGGCGAGCATAGACTCAGGGAGAGCAGGCAGGCAGCAATGACAGTGGCCCAAATAAAAAAGGAACAACCTGGGCTAGGGCGAGTCACTGGGGATGGTGTGTTAGGGCTTGCAAAGATTAAAATCTAAAAAGCATATATCTGTAACACTTTCTATGACAACTCAAACTATGCCGAAACTGAAACTTAATAGTGATAATAAAATTTTAAATCCAAAGATTTTGTTCTCCACAGATATAAACAAGTCTTAAGGTTCCTTGCTCCATATTACCAGGACTTAAAAGCCATTACTTATAACAATAGCAACAACAGCAACATTTACACAAAGTTTCTGTGAGCCAAAAGCCGTCTCAATCCCTTGAGAGTCACAGTGGCCCTTGCTTGTTTGTTTCCATTTGCATCCATGGTTCTCCGCAGGGGGCAACTTCATGCTGAAAGATGAGGGAGTAAATGATGGACCCAAGGACCAAGAAGAGATGGCTCAGAGCCCATCCTCCAGCTTCTTTCCATTGGACCATTGTTCAGCTGAGGAAGCTGAGACCCAGAGAAATTAAATAGTTGGTTGAAGGACAGACAGCCGATAGCGTTAGCAGTGGGATGAAAGTTTCCACTGAATTGAGAGGGAGCTGAAAATCGGACCTGGGCCAGGTTGGGCTGGGGCTGTCAGGAACCCATCGAGCCGCTGTCATGATGAGTCAGCTTCTTTGGCCTCTGGTCTTGCATCCTGCTCTCCATTCAAGGCAGTTCCAGCAGGATCTGGGTGGCCTCATGGGGACCCATGCTCACCTTGGCTAGTCTGCAGCTGAGCGTGCTGGTTGACCACCTCACCAAGCCTACAAGCAGAGGGGAGGGGTCATCTCCAAAGATAGTCAGGAGCAGGGGTAGGGTTCCAGGTTGGCGCAGAGATCTGGCCCATGCACCTGCTCCTCCCCATCTCAGAGGGTGGCCCGCCTTCTGCCTACCACCCAGCCTGGGCACCACAGGCGCCAGAGCCTGTCAGTGTTGCCTTCTGCTATCCTGTGATGTTTCCCGTTTCATCCGTCTAGATTAGGGTCTTGTAATTTCTTGCTTCTACCACTGGAAGCTGCAGCTTTCAGTCTATACCTCATTAAGACCAGGAGCTCCCTAAAAGCAAAAATCTCAGATATAGATCTCTATGCTAAGCTGCTTCACGCTGCCCTGCCCCCACAACCTGGCTCAGCCCACAGGCCTCCTTGAGCCCCCAGTCCCCAAAGCCTCCCTCTTCCCCTCACCTCCTACTGTGCCAGACACAGGACTTTGTTCCCTGCCTCTGCACCATCACTTTTGCTGTTCCAAGCCCTCCTCTGTTCCTTGTCTTAATGCTTCCCATTTCAGCTCAGATGCTGCCTGCCGTGGGATCCCCATCTGAGTCACTGTAGCATCTCATGCATAGTCCAATTGCCACAGTTTCCATATTGTTTTGAAATTTTCTGTTTATCCTATCACTTAACAAATATTTATTGAGCACCTACTATGTGCCAGACACTGTTCTAGGTGGTAAGGATTATATCAGGGAACAGATCAAATTCTAGTTGGGTGTTGGTAGCAAACAAAATAAGTAGACAAATAGCATGTCAGAGGGCGATAAATGCTCTGGAGGAAGAGGGCAGAGAGATGCTGAGGGGTTGGTGCTATTTTTACATCACATTGGAGCAGGTCTATGTGGGTGGGTATATGGGAAGGGCATTCGAGGTGGAGGGAGGGGGAGGGAGGGGGAAGGGCAAGAACCTAGCCTCAGGGGCTGGTAGGCCATCTTGGGAAGTTTGTGTTTTCTTCCTGTGAAATGGGAGGCAGGGCCCCAGAATGCTGGCTGGAAAACAGCCCTTAGGTGGACGAGGGTGGCTGGAAGTGCCTAGGAAGAGGAGGCCAAGAGCAGATGTGACTGTGACCGCTGTGGTTTTCCACACTTGCCTCCATCCCTGCTGCATGGCATGGAGCAGAAGCCAGCAAATGTCTGTTAAATACCAGAGGAAGGGGCTTCCAGATTCCTTCCTTCCCAAGCACGTCTGGTTTCCAGGATGAGCACACAGGGAGATCCCTGGCTGTTATTACTGTTCCTGGCCTCTTCTCTGCTACTCAACAGATCCACATATCAGTGGAGGAAGCCCCCCTCCAGGCCTGCAGGTCCCTGGGGTTGGAGATCTGTGTCACTGGGGGCCTGGCCCCCACACGCAAGGCCAGGTGCAGGGGATGAGAAAGTGCCAGTGCACACTGGTGCATTTCCAGGCAGCTGTGTGTACACTCACCATAACTCATCCCTCTCCTGCCGCTGATCTTACGTAACCGTAACTGGAAACAGGAGCCCAGCATCTGGCAGTTGCCCTTTGGGAATCTGGAAGAGGTCCACATCAAGCTGAATCAATCAGCAGAGCCCATGCCCAGGGCAAACATATGTGGTTGCTTTGGAAGATTGGATGTGAGCCCCACCCAAGCCATCAAAGATTTGTTCTTGCATTTTAGAGTAGGACAAAGGCCTAATCCCCAAAGCTGGGACTGCTGGGGAGCAGAGGCCCTGATTAGGCTACACCCCATGTTGAATACCGTTTTGGTCTGTTACACAACCTTCCAGGGTGGGGATGTGGGGCTGAGTGGGCGGGGAGAAGGTCTGACTGGGCAGGGAGAAGGGTTCTTAAATGCATTTCCTCCAGGCTGATGCTCATTCTAGCAGCTCCAGCCACTGGCAGAGACTGTGTCAAAGGTAAGCCTCTTCCTTCCAAGTTCTCTCCTTCCCCCTCCCCACCTTCCCATGGGACTGTGGGACTATTTAGCTGGAGACTGCTCTAGGAGAAGGGTCCATCTCTGTGGCTGATCCCCCCACCCCCCCAGGAGTGTCTAGTGAGAGTCCCTATACTGCGTCCCCTGAGAGTCCAAAGCCTACCTCTAGTAGCTATGCCATCCTTGGCCCTGGGAATCCAAGAAGCAGGGGCCAAGGGGATGGTGGGAGAAAGTCCTCATACCCTCCCCTAGAAGGCAGCAGGGCTCAGTAGTTAAGAGGTGTAAGTAGAGGATAGAGATAGAAACAGGTTCAAATTCCGACTTCGCTGTGTGCTGTGAGAGTGCAGAGTATTTAATGTCTCTCTGCCTTACTTTCCTTATGTATAAAATGAACCTGTAACAGTTCCAGAGATTTTGAGGATAATGAAAGGGGAGTCATCCACAGGGATGCAGGGAAGTGGACTCCAGCTCTTCCCCCTGCGGTGCCAGGCACAACAGTAGATGCTTTCAGCTCCAAAATCTTTGTGATAATGGTGAAGCATCACTGTCCACAAAGGAGGCATGGGGAGGCTTCTTCCCAAGATCACACAGTTCTAAGTACTTGAACTGGGGCACCAGCCCACCCTGTCCCACTCACACCAAGCTCTCTGCCCTGAGCTGCCAGACCTTGGTGGCTGGTGGCCAGACACTGAGGCTCCTGTTTGACCACCTAAGGCAAGGGAGGCCAGGAGGGCCTTCCTGTTGGGCAGTATGGTTGGGGTCATGGTCAGCAGGGGCAGCCAAGTGAGAGGGTTCTGTCCAGCCTCCCATGAGAACTAGGGAGGGTCCCGTGACACCTCCAGGTGGGGTGTGGTTGGATGCCAGCAGGGCCCCCTGTCTGTGCAGAAAGCCTGGGGTGAGGGTCATACCATGGAGAGGACAGGCCGTGAAAGGGATCAGCAGACACTTACTGGGACTCAAACAGGAACACACACAAATACACATACAGGAGGCTAGTTCCATTTTTTGAGAAAAATCATATAAACCATATATAATACACACCATATATAGTACATACCATATATGCATACATATATATCTGCCACACACATGTATGGTATAAATACATATATATGGTTATACATGTTTTTTGTAAAATGGAAATAGCCTTATTGTGGTGTTTTGTTTTTTATTGTTATTTTCTTTTCTTCTGATGTTGGAAGTTATCCAGTGTCTGGCAGAGGGCCTGCGTCTCTGGTGGGGCAGGAAGGAGTTGCTGAGGGAAAAAGGAGAAGGGAGAAGGGAGACTTTCTCTGTGACCCCCTTTTCCATATCTCTCACATTTTCTACCATGAGCATGTATTACCTATTACCGATGACCTTCATCAAAAAATTAACAAATATTTTTAAAAGATGCCAGCTCACAGCACAAAAATGAAGCACTACAGAAGATGAAAACAGAGATCACTGCTAATTCCACTCCCACTGATCGTCACCCCGTGGGGGCTGCCTGGTGGGTCCTTTCTGCACGTGCACATGCCCACTGCACCTAGTGTACCTGCTGTTTTGTGACCTGCATTTTTTCTTTGCCCCTGTGAGGCCAGGGGCGGGGTGGGGTGCGTACATCTCTGGCCCAGAGAGAGCACCTTTATGAAGGTGCCGGAGAACTTGCTCTGCCTCTCTCCTGAATGCGGCACGGCCAGCCATCACAAAGGCATGGCGGAGGCAGAGTTCATTTTTAAATTGTCTCCTGCTGATGAATATTTAGGATATTTCCAGCATTTCTCTGGATAAACTTTATTTTTTAAATATATTTATATTCTTTTTAAAAGTATATTTTATCGATTATGCTATTACAGTTGTCCCCCCTTCCCTCCACCCTGCACACCCCCTCCCACCCACATCCCCCCCTCCTTTAGTTCATGTCCATGGGTTGTACATATGAGTTCTTTGGCTTCTACATTTCCCGTACTATTCTTACCCTCCCCCTGTCTATTTTCTACCTACCATCTATGCTACTTATTCTCTGTACCTTTTCCCCCTCTCTCCCCCTCCCACTCCCCTGTTGATTACCCTCCATGTGATCTCCATTTCTGTGGCTCTGTTCCTGTTCTAGTTGTTTGCTTAGTTTGTTTTTGTTTTAGGTGTGGTTGTTAATAACTGTGAGTTTGCTGTCTTTTTACTGTTCATATTTTTTATCTTCTTTTTCTTATAAATTCCTTTAACATTTCATATAATAAGGGCCTGGTGATGATGAACTCCTTTAACTTGACCTTATCTGAGAAGCACTTTATCTGTCCTTCCATTCTTTGGTTCACAGCCCACGCTCAATCCACTGAGCTATGCCAGCCAGGGCACTGCCCTTCCATTCTAAATGAAAGCTTTGCTGGATAGAGCAATCTTGGATTTAGGTCCTTACCTTTCATGATTGGAATACTTCTTCCCAGCCCCTTCTTGCCTGTAAGGTCTCTTTTGAGAAATCAGCTGACAGCCTTATGGGAACTCCTTTGTAGGTTAACTGTCACCTTTTCTCTTGCTGCTTCTAAGATTTTCTCCTTATTTTTAATCTTGGCTAATGTAATTATGATGTGCCTTGGTGTGTTCCTTCTTGGGTCCAACTTCTTTGGGACGCTCTGAGCTTCCTGGACTTCCTGGAAGTCTATTTCCTTCACCAGATTGGGGAAGTTTTCCTTTATTATTTGTTCAAATAAGTTTTCAATTTGTTGCTCTTCCTCTTCTCCTTCTGGCACCCCTATAATTCAGATGTTGGAACATTTAAAGATGTCCTGAAGGTTCCTAAGCCTCTCCTCATTTTTTTGAATTTTTGCTTCTTCTTGGTTGAATGTTTCTTCCTTCTGGTCCACACTATTGATTAGAGTCCCAGTTTCCTCCCCATCACTATTGGTTCCCTGTACATTTTCCTTTATTTCACTTATTGTAGCCTTTATTTTTTCATCTAATTTGTGACCAAATTCAACCAATCCTATGAGCATCCTGATAACTAGTGTTTATGAACTGTGCATCTGTTAGGTTGGCTCTCTCTTCTTTGCTTCGTTGTATTTTTTCTGGAGCTTTGATCTCTTCTTTCATTTGGACCATTTTTTTGTCTTGATGTGCCTGTTATGTAGTGAGGGGTGGAGCCTTAATTATTCACCTGGGTAGCGTAACCCACGTCGCTGTGTTGTGACGCTGTTTGCGGGCAAGGGGTCCCAGAGGGAACAATGGCCCTTACTCTGACAGATTTCAGTCACTGCCCTAGCTACCCACAAGCAAAGTGGGCCCTTCTGGTGCTGATTCCCCAGTGGGTGGGCTTGTGTATGTTCTAGCACCCTGTGGGTCTCTCCAACAAACTCTCCTGTGAGGCTGAGAGTTCCTCCCACTGCCTCCTCAACCTCCACAGATGTTTTCAATTGGTGGTCTGAGGCTTTATTTCCCTGTGCTGGGACCACGGGTGGTGAGTTCTGTCTTGCTCCCCAGGTGTTCCTCCTTGGTTTATCCACATGTGAATGTGGGACCGCCCGCTCCACCAGCTGCCATCTTGACGATCCACCAGCTGCAGCCTTGCCTTCCCTGGTCTTCCACTGCTGCTTTGCCTTGAGGCCTTGACGCCCGGCTGCCTGTCTCCGCCCCTCCTACCGGTCTGGTTGGATGTTTCTTCTTTAACTCCTTGGTTGTCGGACTTCCATACAGTTCTATTTTCTGTCAGTTCTGGTTGTTTTTTTGTTTTTAAATTGTTGGTGTCCATCTTTTGGTTGTGCAAGGAGGCACAGTGTGTCTACCTATGCCTCCATCTTGGCTGGAAGTATTTATATTCTTTTTTTAGAGAGGGGAAGAGAGGGAGAAAAAGAGGGAGAGAAACATCAATGTGTTGTTGCCTCTTTGGCACCCCCTATTGGGGAACTGGCCTGTAACTCACAGGTGCCCTGACTGGGAGTGGAACTGGAGACCGTTTGGTTCGTAGGCTGGCACTCAATCCACTGAGCCACACCAGCCAGGGCTTAATAAGTTTTCTTACTCACAAATGGTTAGAAATGTTGTAATTTTTAGAAATGTTGTAAATCCTAAGTGTGGACCTACAATGCCAGAGTAATACCTTTTAAAACAGGGATGTCAAACTCATTTTCACCAGGGGCCACATCAGCCTCGAGGTTGCCTTCAAAGGGCTGAATGTAATTTCAACTACTTAACAGTTAAGGAGTAGTTACATTTGTATAATCCTAAAATTATTTCTGCCCTTTGAAGGCAACCTCGAGGCTGGTGTGGTCTGGCCCCTGGTGAAAATGAGTTTGACACCCCTGTTTTAAAGGCTTTGTTAAATGGAGCCAAATTGCTCTCAGGAAGAGACATCCCAACCCGTCACTGTTGCTTCTCCTGGTGCAGGAATCCCCTCCCTATTCGTGTGTGGAAATCTGAAGTTCTGCGAGACCCAGGCTGGCGCTGGCTCCTGGCTTACAGGGGTTACAGGCAGGCTTTTGAGAACAACTGCGGACACTTTGACTTTGGGTTTTCTTTGATCAGCTCGGGTGTGGAATCGCAGGCTGTGGCATCCAATTTAAACTGAGAAGTGGCCTGGCCGGGTGTCCAGAGCTCTTGGAGTGCTGGCCTGGGAGTGTCACCAGCCTGGCCAGCCAGGAGAGGCAGAAGTGGGACATGAGAGGTGCCAGGAAGGGCCTGCCCCAGCACACTGCCCAGACCACCAATCAGCACTTACACTTAGGGTCTCCGCTGCTACTGCCCAGCTCCCACTGCAGATGAGTTTCTCATCCAGAGGGCCAGAAGGGTCCAGGCGTCTGGGTTAGGGAGCTGTGAAGGCAAAAGCATGCCATTTTCCTGGCGCTCCCGTGGAAGCCTTCCTCTCCCCATGCATCACTACTTTGGAGGGCCCTCTGCCTCCTCTGCTCCAAGGCGCTGCATCTCTCCCCAGGCACCATGAACAAAATCAGCGAAGTCGTGCAGCGGGCCAGAGCCGCCTTCAACTCGGGCAAGACTCGCCCCCTGCAGTTCCGGATCCAGCAGCTGGAGGCGCTGCGGCGCATGATCAAGGAGCGCGAGAAGGACATTGTGGGCGCGCTGGCCGCCGACCTGCACAGGGTCCGCTCTGCCTGCCCTAGACCCCCAAACACACCCTCCAGGGCGGACCTCTGGGCGCCAGGTCGAGGTGGCGGGGTGGGGCAAGAGTGGACAGGAATGGGAACAGTCGCTGCTTGCCTGTAGGGCAACTGCTATGCGCATGGAGCCCAGGGCCCCGCTCTTTACATAGAACCCCATTTAGTCCTCCAAATCCACAGCGAGTGTCAGGACCCTTTTACAGAAGAGGCAAGTGCAGCTCAAACCATCAGACACTAAGATGGGGCGGGCTGGCCTCTCCTTTTTCCGCTTTCTGAGCCCCAGATCCCCAAGCTGTAGCGCGGGAGCCCGCAACTCCTTCCCCACGTCTGTCTGCCACTCATTCCCTCCTGGCTTCACTTCCTTCTCCACCCAGCTTGGAGCAGGAGCCCCTCCCCTACCCCCATTTCCACCATCTCCTGCGGAGGTGCCCTCCCAAGCTTCTGGTCTCCTCTTCTCCAGCCCTGAGCCCCGGGTCTCCCTCTGCACCAGGGAACAGCGCAGCTTGGCCCCGACAGGGAGCCGACCCTGCGCGGCATCACCTTTCCTCCTCATCCAGCCCTCAACCTGAAGCAAAACCAGACACCTCCAAATTCTCAAACCCTTCACCTAGCTGCACCCCAGACAGTGGGGACCTGCCTCCCTGCTTCCATCTCAACTTGCAGAACTTGCTGCTGTATTGTGTTAATCTCTCAAGATTGCTCATCTAAAACAAACAAAAAATTAAAGACAAAAACCCATTCTCTTGACTTCAAGTCTCTGTTTTGCCCTTCACAGACAAAGTTCACGGAAGAGCTGCATTTTCTCCTCCCCCACCCAGGGGCCTCCTTGCCTTGGGAGGGTCCCACAGCCACTCCCTCCATCCCTGGCGCAGTTTCTTCTAGATTTCCTCCCACCTCTCTCTGGCAGCCTCTTTCCTGTACTCACTTCTTGAAGCTGGTCTTCTTAGGGCTCCGTCCTGGGTTCAAGTGCCATTTTAATTGACAAGTGTTCCTGGACACTTACTGGCTTCGTTCCCCTCCACTCATAAATGACTCTCAAATCACTGCCCAGGTCTGAGCTTCCTTTCGGCATCTTAAACTCAATGTGTCCAAATCTGCCTGGACCCCCTGCACCAGCAGAAAGGGGCCCTTGAAGACCCACCACTCCAATGGCTACTCAGCTCTGTACCCCATGTATCCCCCTAGGGAGCCCATGGAGAATGGTCCCCACCTGTTCAATGTGTCCACCCAACAGCCGCTATTTTGTAGATTGGGAGACTAAGGTTAGGAAGGGTAGCAGGTCATTCACGGTCACAGTGTGAGGGAGCAGTGAGCCAGCACCCACAGCCAGCCCTGGTAACCCCCACCCAGAGCTCTAGGGCGTGCTCATGTGGCCCTCTCACTGTAGAACAAATGGAATGCTTACCATGAAGAGCTGGTGTATATCCTGGAGGAGATAGAATATGTGATCCAGAATCTCCCTGAGTGGGTTGTGGACGAGCCCACGGAGAAGACTGCCAACACCCAGCACGACGAATGCTACATCCACTCGGAGCCCCTGGGTGTGGTCCTCGTCATTAGTGCCTGGAACTATCCCTTCGTCCTCGCCATCCAGCCCATGGTGGGCATCATTGCTGCAGGTACAGCAGGCCTCCTCCCAGGAAAGGAGTTAGAAAGGACCACTGCCCCTCACTGCAGAGTGGAGCAGGGCCTCAGGCCTGACAGCAGATGGGAGTCTTAGGGTCTGTCTTTCACAGGAGGCTGCAGGGACCAAACTCATAAGCCAGGCTGGATGCCCTCAAGGCCTAGCCAGGCTCAGATGTCCCTGTAGCTAAGATGTTTCAGGGGTTTCTTAGCAGTCAGCCTGCTCTGCTTGGGCCCCAAGCTCTTCTCTCCCCTTTCCCCTTTCCCCACATCTCCTTACCTGCGCAGGGCAGGCGGGGCAAGTGGAGCAGGTCCTGTGGGGTGCACCTGCAGCTCTTCTGCCCACTCCGAGGACACAGGGGGTGAAGGGAAGCACCAGGCTCAGTCACTGGGAGGTCAGAGTGTTGGGGCAGGACCACCCTGACTCTCTGTGTGCTCTGCAGGGAACTCAGTGGTCCTCAAGACCTCCGAGGTGAGCGAGAACACGGCGAGCCTGCTGGCCACCATCATCCCTCAGTACCTGGATAAGGTGAGGTGCTCTCTAGGGCACATGGAGAACTGTGTTGGGCCCAGGTCTTGTGATTGAGAGACAGTGACTTCTTGCAGCAAGGGGTCAAGCCACTGGTGGGGATGAGGACAGCTGGCCTCTCCTAGTGGGGTGACCAGAGCCTCTGAGTCAGGAGATGGGGTCTACTTGGTGAGAGCCACCTGGACAGGGTTGGGGGTGGGGGCTGTGGTCCCTTCTGAGCCTTGCCTTTCTCCTTGCATGGCAGGATCTGTTTCCAGTGATCAATGGGGGCATCCCTGAGACCACGGAGGTGCTCAAGCAGAGATTTGACCACATCCTGTACACTGGGAGCCCTGGTGTCGGGAAGATCGTTATGACGGCTGCGGCCAAGCACCTGACCCCTGTGACTCTGGAGCTGGGGGGGAAGAGTCCTTGCTACGTGGACAAGGACTGCGACCTGGACTTGGCCTGCAGGTGAGGAGGCCTGGTGCCTGTCAGAGCAGAAGTGGCCCTCCTGATTGCAGTCCAGCTCACCAGGGCCACAGCTCTGCTCTGAGTGGCACATTGTCCCTACCCTCACAGTGCCTGCGGTCCTGGGAAGGAACTTAGCGGGAGGGGCAGGAGCAGGCAGCCTGGGAAGACTTTGTGTACTGGAGAGGCCCAGCTGGGCTCTGCCCAACTTCCATATCCCATGTGCATAGCCTCCAGGGTGGGGGTGCCCCGGCAGCAGTAACTCCGGGCTGGCAGGATTCCAAGGCGCGAACAGAGGGTCACAAAGGCCAAGCACACCAGACATCCCCCAGAAATCCCCAGCAGTCACTGACAAGGTTAGCAAGTGTGCTGTCACAGGCCCTGGGGACATGTTTAGGGAAAAAGGTCTGCTCAGTTCTGAATCCAAAAGCAGTGGACTGATTAGGGAGACCCCTGCTGGAAAGCTCGCAGCCTCTGGCTTCTGCCAGCCCCAGAGCTCTCCCCCAGCACGCTCAGCCTTGAGCCTCCATCCTGAGCTGATGGAATAAAGTGCTTGTTCTCGGCAGCCTCCCATGTCTTGAAAAATACTGTTTAATCTGGGATTTTCACAGACGCATTGCCTGGGGGAAATACATAAACAATGGCCAGACCTGCGTGGCCCCGGACTACATCCTCTGTGATCCCTCCATCCAGAACCAAGTCGTGGAGAAGCTCAAAAAGTCTGTGAAGGTGGGTGTTGGCTCACAGAGGTGAGAGGCTGCCAGGCGGAGAGGTGGGTGTGGACTTTAGAAAATATTGGATATTTTTTCCTGCTCTTAAATGTAATCAACATTCTGTAGATAATTTGGAAAAGATTAAAAAGCATAAAGAAGGAAAAACATGTTCCATCTAGAATCCTGCCACACAAAGACAGTCACTGCTAACTTGCTGGTTTGTGCCCCTCCGTGTTCCTCTCTGTGAACACACATGTGTCCTCCTTGGGTGGTGCCCGGACAGTTGTGCAAATACATATTTGAAGCAATGCTGCCTCACAGCACTTCACATGCGTGAAGATGGTGGTGCGTCCCAGTGGTTCCTGGTGGCATTGTGCTGCTGCCCACTGCACTGGCCAGGTGGTGCCCACATGTTCTCCCAGGCAAGGCACCATGGACCTTGCAGCCTTTAGCTGTGACCGAGGGTCCATGTCCTTATCTGAAGCCTGTCACCTCCTCTCCACAGGAATTCTATGGGGAAGATGCCAAGAAGTCTCCTGACTATGGAAGAATCATTAACTCCCGGCACTTCCAGAGAGTGATGGGCCTGTTAGAGGGCCAGAAAGTTGCCTATGGAGGCACTGGGGACGCGGCCACCCGATACATAGGTGTGTACACTTGCCCTTTGGAAGATCAACACCAGCCCTTCCACCTGCCCAGGCTGCCATGGTCCCTGCAAGTTGGCAGCAAGTGGGCACAGATACTTGAAGAGCAGACAACCTTGTATGGGGTTGGGGCAGACCTGAGGTGGGCTCTGGTGCTCTGGTGGGCAGGGACTGGGCAGGGACTGGGCACGTCTCCTGGGAAGCCCTGCCCCAGCCCAGAAGCCCCTCTCCCCACAAGGTCCAGGGCCCTGCCCCCACCACAGCATCAGCAGGGGACGTGGACAGCAGAGCCACAAGAGGCCTGGGGTGCAGAGCTGGTGAGGCCCCGAGTACCTAGGCTTGAGGGTCACCAGTTGGGGCCCCAGTTAGCCTCCAGTTTGCCAGGAGACTGAAGAGCTTGAGCAGAAGCTCAGATGGCTGGTGGGGGGCAGTGCCTCTGGGTGCAAATCCTGGACTCCCTTCCACTCGAGTCCATTGTTCTCCACGAACGTGTGCCAGGGTGGGGCAGGGCAGGTAGAAGCCTTGTCCCTACCCCTCTCTAAGCCTCGACAGCCTTATCAGTAGAGCAGGTGAAGTAGGCAGCTAGCTGCCTGGACAGGCCAGGTGGGGTCAGTTCTTGGCACCAGCTGACTGGCTTGCTTCCTGCCTCAGCCCCTACCATCCTCACGGACGTGGACCCCGAGTCCCTGGTGATGCAGGAGGAGATCTTCGGGCCCATCATGCCCATTGTGTGTGTGCGCAGCCTGGAGGAGGCCATCCAGTTCATCAACCAGCGAGAGAAGCCCCTGGCCCTCTATGTGTTCTCCCAAAATGACAGGGTGGGCCTGGGGCTCCGGGGCACAGCACCCATGTGGACAGGACCTGAGGGTCCATAGACCTGGGCTTGGTCCCGGCTTCCCTGCTCACTGCCGTGTTGTCCTCAACACTGTGGTCACAAGAACTGCTGCTATGGCCATTTCCCCCTCAGTCCTTGATGAGTGGGGAGAGTGGGAGGCCCTGCCTGGGGTTTGGGGAGCAACCCACTGCTCTGCGCCAGGGGCCCTCCCTCCACTTGCTCTATCCTTGAGGCTCCAGGATGTGCCCACATGGGGTAGGGAGGGGGCCAGGGGTGTCCTGGGGCAGGAGACTGAGGTAGACTGGGTGCTGTTGCAGGTGATTAAGAAGATGATTGCAGAGACATCAAGTGGCGGAGTGACAGCCAACGATGTCATTCTCCATATCTCCGTGCACTCTCTGCCCTTTGGGGGTGTGGGTGAGTCTCGGGTGCAGTTCGCTACCCACCTGCACCCTGGGGCTGGGAATCGGGAGGGGCCAGAGCAGCCCTGGGCCTCAGACTTCCACTGACTTTCCTGTGTGGGCCTCTGGCCTCTGCTAGCACATCCATCAGCCACACGTAGCCTTGGGACCATAGAGGACCGAAAGGTCCTCTGGTGCCCTGGCCGCTGGGAGAGACAACACAGGCTGGATGGAGGGTGCCAGCCGTCTAGTGCCATGACAGGCATGGAGCCTATCTTGGGCACTGTCTCTGTTGTTCCCAGCGTGGTCACTAAAAGCACACCTGGGGGGGGATGGCCCTCCCTGGGAGGGTCTGGGGGTTGTGGGACCCCCGGGCCTGAGCGGCTCCTCTACACAGGGAACAGCGGCATGGGGGCCTACCACGGCAAGCACAGCTTCGTGACCTTCTCCCACCGCCGCTCCTGCCTGGTGAGGTCTCTGGGGAAGGAAGATGCCTTCAGAGGCAGATACCCCCCAAGCCTGAACAAGGTGAGAGGGGGTTGCTGTCAAGAAGGGCAGGCCCCTGGGTCTGCACAGGACAAGGGTCTCACTGCTTCTGCGTGCTCCTCACAGGTGACCTGTCACTGAAGATCACGCACTTGGCCTCCAGTGCTGTGCCTTCACCCCACTCCCAGCACCTCGGAGACTCGCTCCTGGAGTCCTGCTGGCTCCTCCGTGGATCAGTGTGTGCCCCATGGCCATGCAGGCTGGCCTCCCCTCCCCGAGTCCCTGCCCCCTTGCAGGCCACGGAAGACAATAAAGTTTCCCAAGTGCACAAGCAAGTGTGTAGCCATACTTCTTTACAGCCCTGCCCCCGCCTGGCCTCCACAGTGAAGGGCTCCCCAAAGTCTCATGTCAGCACCCCTCACACCAGGCCTCACGGCAGGAGGCCCCAGTGTTTGTCTTCCATCTGAACTGTGGGGTATCAGCTTCATTTCTGGTGTGTCTAGTGCAGAGGTGACTAAAGAGGCTGGGTCTTGATGACAAGGGGCTCAGAAACTGAGGACCAAAGCACTAGTCTCAGGTTAGATCTGGCATCTAGGGCAGAGGCTGCTCGGTGAGACCATGCAGTTGTCAACACAAACCTGCCTGGGTGATGCAGAGCGCTGCTCCTGGGGGCAGAAGGACAGGCAGCCAGGCGAGCCCCACTCACCCCAATCCCTGCAGGTGGGCCCCCACTGCCTCTGCCCCACTGAAACTGCTCTTGTCCAGGCACCATGGACCCTGTCACCTCCCCCAACCCCCCAGCCTGGCTACCCCTCCCCCCAACACTGTCTCCTTCATCTCTGGGTGCCTGGGACCCCACAGTTCAGTTCTCCTTCTCCCTCACCAGTTTCTGCTTCCAAATTAATGTCTCCAGCCCTGGCCCTGAGCCTTGACTCATGTATCCAACTTGACACATGAACTTGGATTCTTAATAGAAAGTAATGCTAGGCTGCCCAAAATAGAACTCTTGATTTCCCCCTCTAAGCCACTCCTTCCCGACGTGGCGTCATCTTCCAGAGACTGCTCAAGCCAAAGCCTGAGAGGCATCCTGCCTTTCTTCAGGACCAGGACCTCAGCTAGCCCTTTCCCTACCCCCAAACTCCTGGAGTCCGCTGTATTCACTCTCAATCCCTAAAGGCTAGAACAAGGACAAGCACATAGTAGGTGCTCAATGACTATTCATGTAAAGGAATTCAAGTGGCAACATTGGTGTTTTGTTGCTCTGAATCCTCCCTTCCTGCCATCTTTTCACTTGAAATTACCTTATTTCAGGTGATTAGAAGCTCACACAGGCCAATTGTGAGGTAAGGCAGCCCAGAAGTTCAGACCCTATCAACAACAGAGACAGGGTTGTCTGACGTGTCCCTTGTCCTCCCAGCACTGAGGCCCCAGGGTCATCACTCTGGTAGCAGAGAGTGGAGTCACCCCCAGGCCAGAGGTGGGCGGAGGGAGAAAGCATTGGCCACCCCACCTCCTTCTTGCCTTCCCCCGACCCTGCTAACAGCCCTGCAGGAAGGCTTGTGAACCCCTGTACAGATTTGGAAACAGGGGCTCAGGAAGTCATGCCACTTGGTCTCACGGTGCCGGCCACAAGAACCGAGTCTCCTTCCTGACACCGTGGACATGCCACTTGCAGCACCATTTGGAGGGGCCCCTTGAAACCTCTGTGTGAGGAGCTGCTGAGAGAGCTGGAAGCACTTAGCTCAGGGGAGACAGAGACGAGAGGGCTTGCCGTTCCCAAAGACGCAGCCTGAGGGTTTCCAGAGGGAAACACTGGAGCACAGGGGTCAATGTCACACTTGTCTCCCTGCCCCTCCCCTTCCTCTCTTCCCATGGCCCGCTCTCCCTGGTTTCCGTTCATGGTTAGAACACTTATAATTTACAGTACGACCCATTTGACTCATACTGTCCTAAACTGGGCTTGTTCTGGACGGATGCTATTTCCAAACCAGATTTGCACTGTAAAGAAAACAACTAAAATAAACAACAGAAAAAACCCTTGATATTGTCCCAACACTGTACTGTGATTCAATCTCTTGTTTTTCCTTTCCACTGTTTTTTTTTTTTAAATAAAGGATTAGGTTGAAAAAAAAATTGCACGATTATGAGTCAATGTTTCTAAACAATTGCCATTGTCTAAAACATAAATGGCCAAGACTCATCACAACGCACATGTTACCAACTGTAAGCAGATGACATTTTTTGGTTGTTCTCCACCACATCTGGACAAACTGCACGAAAGGACACATGTGACTTCCCAATGGGGCCCCATAGCCACAGCCTTAATAGCTCGTTCTTTAGTTCAATCATCCAGTTCCTTCTAGTGTTTAGATTCTCAGATAAAAATAAAACAAAACGGAAAACAATAAAGAAAAAGCAGCACCATCTATTGTAGTCCCAGTCTCTTCCAAATGATATATTTTGGTGGTTGTTACACAATAGGGGGAAGATTTTCTTCACTTATCTCTCCACTCAAAAATGTTAGCAAGTGGACAGCCTTGGGTGCTGGGGACAGTGGAGTATAAAACAGACAGGGCCTATACTTTTGAGAAACTTACTTGTGATTGGAGTGGCGTAGTCAGGACAGGCTAGGTTATGCTTCGGTAACAAGTAAGCTTCACAGTGTCTGTGGTGAACACAGCAGGGGTTGGCGAGCAGCGCTGCACCGGTGAGGGGACTGGGGCAGGGGGAGCCAGGCAAGGGAGGTCTGCAGCATACACCCTGGACCACCTCCACTCACGTCCACTCACAGCTGAAAAGGTGCTGGAAGTGTGGAGGAATATTGTTTTTTGTTGAGCAGCAAATGTCTGTGTCACATGGGCAGAGAGGGACAATGAACACATGAATAAACCTGAAAAAAAGGACAGGCTGTGCAGATATTGAAGAACCTGCTTAGATTTCGAGGTTACCAGATGATGAGCTGTCCCAGGGAAGGGTTCGCCGTGCAGCCCTCGATCCCCCCTCTGAGACCTAACCCTGACTGGCTGTGACTCCGTCTCTCCTTCCCCGGGTTGGGACTGCTGCCATCTGGCCTCATCCTTCCATCCCCAGAGCACGCTGGCACCGGCACCAGAGCCCCACTGCTCCCTGGTCTCCCCTAAAGGTGAAAACAGTGGGAAAGCTGCCGCACCCCACCTCTGGAAGCCTGGACAGAGGGCAGACGCCAGGTGTGGACTCCGGACCACAGCTCTGCACCTGAGCTTCTCCCGGCCCTGCCTCCACTGTGGGCTGAGCTTGCCTTCCGCTGAAGCCAGGAGCCTCTTCTCTGATTCTCCTGCTTTCCCAGACTTTCTGGTGTTGTCCTGTCTGCTTTGGACTAGCCATGGGGGCCTCGTGAGTGCAGCAGCCATGTCTACGTGAAGTCCCTGCCTTCCTTGCTAACGGAATCCCCATTTCCTTCAGACATTCACCTCGAGGAAAGGCCGCTTCCTCTGCAGCTCAGAGGTAAGTCCCAAACAGTCTCAACCAACAGGCCCTCAACCCTGGTGGTGCCCTAGAGTAGTGTAGTCACTTCAGGAACTTAACAGCATTCTAATGCCTAGGATCCTGACCTTAAAAGTTTTAGTAGGCTGTATTTCTTACTGCAGTTTCAGGTTCATAGCAAAACCGAGCTAAAAATATAGGGATTTACCACGAACCTCCTGCTGTCCGCAGGCACAGCCCACCGCCTGGCGCCTTGCTGCCGTCCAAGGACTCACGCTGACCTTTCATCCTCCTGGACCCCAAACTTTGGTTCCATGTTTCAGGGTGGAGCTGGGGTATTAATTAACTTTTTAAAAGTTCTTCAAGTGATTTTAATATACTGCCAGGGTTGAGAGCCGCTGGTAGAAGCCCATAATGAAGTGTGCTTTCCAGCCAGGGATTAACTGAGGGCAAGCTCGTGACCTCGCTGTGGGCCCGGGGTCAGAGGGAAGTGCAGTGGGGACTCCGGGAAAGGCTCCCTCCTGAGAAGGGGTGGCGATGAGGGGTCTCCTTCGACGATGGCTGTCTGGGTGCGAGGCTGGGCAGGGCAGCCGTCTGTGGCCGAGGACCGTCGGCCTGAGGAAAAGCAGACCTGCTGAAAACGGCGTGGCAGAACGACGGGAGCAACTCGCTCCTCGAAGTAGGCCAGCTCCTCTTTGTTATTCGTGACAATAAATTGTCCCTCCCCTCCTGTTCAGTAACTGTTTTGAAGTGTGTTTTCACTTATTTACACTTATTTACTTATATTTGAAAACATCCTAATGGATGGAAGGAATCAGCCATTTTTTTTCCCCAGGAAAGAGTCCGACCTCCCCCCTCAGCCGGTGTCCATTTCTCCTTCTCTTACCTCGTGGTCCACTCCTGGCTCTGGGGACCTCCCAGCAGGCCATCTTGGCCCCCTTTCGAAGACTTCGCTAACGCTAGCTGTTCCTCTGTCCTGGCCCCTCCCAGCCCTACAAGCAGGTGTCAGCTAGGCCTCCTGGTCCTAAACAACCATGCACTTTGCTTGCGCCCAGTACTCTGACGCAGCGGGAAAGGACAGAAGGCCTCCGGGGGCAGTGCCCCAGTGTGGGCCCCAGTTTGCCTCCTGCTTGCTCTGGGACTGACTATACCAGTCAGGTCAGAAGAGGAAGTGGAAGTTACTGTGGGTATTTTCAACAGAAAGAGGTTCAATAAAGGGACTTGGGTATCTCCCGAATCAGGGAAGAGCCAGGCCTCCGGGACTGATTCTACAGCCAAACTAGATTTGAACAGAAAAGAAAACAATTGAAAGAAAAACCAAAAAACTTGATCTTGCCCCAACACAGCACTGTGATTCAATCTTTTGTTTTTCCTTTCTTCTTTTTTTTTTTTGTGTGTGTGTTTTTTTTTAAATAAAGGAATGGGTTGAATGCATGATAGCTACCCACCAGGAGAGTCGTCTCCCTGCCTGAGGAATCAGAAGCCACCTCTGGAACTCACTCCCTGGACTGGGAAGTGGCACTGCCACCAAAACTGCCTCTTGACCCCGCCCGGAGTGGTGACTGTACACACAATGGCTGGCACAGAAAACTCCACGTGTCCTTGTCCTTGCTTATCGGCCCAAGCACTCACATCTTGACTAGTGCATGTAACAAACAGAACTCAATTCTTACCTAGAACTCTGGCTGCAAGAGTCTGGAAAACCTAGTTTTTAGGTTTCTGGCCACTGCCACACTGAAAGCTGCTAACAGGGAATGGGAATGGGAGCTGGAACCAGTTGGCCTTAGGCACCACTGTGGAATAGGGGTGGATTGCTCAGCCCCTTTGAGCCTGTTTCTTCGATCTCTAAGTAGTTACAATATCAATGCTTACCTCTAAGAATTAGTGTGAGGATTAAATGAGATACTGCAGGTAAAGCACTTGGCGTGATGCCTTATCAGGGGCTAATTAACATTACTACCTTCTTCTAGCTCTGTGGTTCTCCAAGCCTCAGATAGGCCCCTTTCTCTGAAATAGGCCCCTGAGACCACTCTGTTGGTGGGGAGTTTGTAGAAAGTTTGGAATCAATGGCCTGGGGAAGGTGGCCCAGCTACAGCCATAGACAACCAAAGCCCTTATTCAGCACTGGCCTCCTGGGCCTGCTGCCCTCTGGACTCCTGCTGGCCACTGAGCTGACATGGCAGCCAGGGCTATGAGTTATATAACTTTCTTCTTTTGTTTTGTTTATACAAATTTTGAAAATACCAACTGGGTGTGGCCTACGCTGCTTAACTTCTCAGAGGCATTAGGGGTTGCTTGAGCAGGCAAGGCAGCCTCTGGCAAAGCTGTCCAGGACCTGGACATGGGCTATGGCCTGGCAGCGCAGGCCGCTGCTGGCAGTCCCTTCGTCAGCCTACTCTTTGTGGGAGGACGCAAGTCCAGAGTGCTCGGGGGAACCACATACTCTTGGGTGTGCAGCGTCCAGTCATGTTCTCTGTGTTACAGGACTGAACCCTCTGCCTCTGCTTCCTGCCCGGTGCTGCAGTTATCTGCCCTGAGGGCAGCCCTTTGCTCCCAGATGCTGAATGAGCTGGTGACTCCGTCTACACTTCTGTCGACACTGTGAACCGGTCTCAGCCTCTTAGCAAAGCAGGAAGAGAGGGAGGCCCAGCAGGCTCGGTGGGGAGGGGGACAGAGTCTGTCCGAAGATGGTTTCACCTGTGTGGTTTGACTCAAGCTTCTAAACCAAGAGGTGGGGAGCAAGCTCACACCTTTTGTTCCCTCACATGACAGTGGTGTCTTGCGGGTTCCAAACTCCACAGAAAGCTGCCTTGGCCATGCCAGGAATGCTGCCCAGTCCCACACTCCCAGGACACTGCATTTGCAGAACATCTTGCCTTTGAGCTTGGGCCAGGCAGAAGCTCACAGGTCCTCACATGACCCCCTGGGAAAGAAATGCTCATGCTAGTGCCTGTTGTGCTTGAGACAGACAACAGCTCTCTGTTCCCCCAAGCCTGTCTGACTGGTAGGAGTTGACAAGATCTGGGACTGGTAGAAACTAGAGCATCCACTTTTCTACCTTGGGAAAACAAAGGGATGGGACCAGAAGGAACTAGCCCCAGCTTGATGCCCTGGCAAGAGGAGTGATTGGGCCTTCCTGCATGTCCCAATGTTCAGTACCTTTCAGAGAATTGGCCGACAACTGCTAGATAGACAGAGATAAAAGTTTTATTCCTATTTCTGCTCCAAACTTGTTATCAGTATGATGCAGGTTGGAGAGGCACCTACAGAGCACACAGCTGTTACCCCTCTGCCCTAGGCCTGCAGCTGGTCACTCACTTTTTTCTGAGGTTCAGAGCACAGCAGTGATGGCAGCCTGCCCTGTGGAGCAGGGCAGGCAGGCGGGACAAAAGCTCTTGGCCATTCCAGATGCAGTAAAATGCCACAGACTTTGGAAGTGAAACTGACCCAGCCTCATATTCTGGCTTCACCACTTTAGTTGGACAAACACTTTATCTCTGATTTGGTTCTCTCATTTGTAAAATAAAGATGAGCATATCTATCTATCTGAAAAGGTTGGTATAAGGTCAAACAAGAAAACGTGTGTAATGCTGCTGGTCCAGTTAGCACGTAATGGAGACACACCCCTACCTACGCCTGCTGTTACATTAACACGCACACTTCCACACTCAAGGCAGACATGTTCCACAGGAAACCCGCAGGAATGGAAACTCCACAAGCCACACTCAAGATTTCTTTAGAGTCTTCTCCTCATTCTTCTCTTCATCCTTCTTCTTCAAAAAGATTTGTTATGCAGCAAAGTTTGCTATGCAGGTCACTTAGCTTACTCAGGAAAAGAACCCTGAGAAGTTCTGCAATGCTCATCAATGTGAAGTCTGGGCTATTTCTAAATTAGTCTCCTCTAGTCTGTATCAGCGATTCTCAACCTTTTTCATTTCACGGCACACAGAAAACTAATTGCTGAAACTCTATGGCACACCAAAAAATATATTTTTTGCTGATCTGATGAAAAAAATCATCTGGTGTAATTCATTCACACTAGATGGCTATTGTGTTGGCTGTTTTCATTTTTTTGATTGACAATCTAAGGGAAAAGAGGTCAGTGCCCCTGACTAAATAGTTAGGGAGGGCATATTTTAAAAATTCTTATGGCACACCAGTTGAAAATGGCTGGTCTCTATCTTTAAAACATCAGGAGTCAAGAACCATAATTTAAAGAAGAAAGAAAGAAAAAGGACCCTAACATCTGTTAAATGTCGACTGTGTTCCAGGTGCTTCCATATGCATTAACTCATTTACTTCTTATATTGATACGTTCTGCAAGGTTTTAATTTTTAAAAAATATTTTTAATGGTGGTAAAATACACATGCCATAAAATTAACCGTCTTAAAAAATTAAAGTTCAGTAGTGTTAAGTTGTCACACTGTTGTGCAGTCAATCTCCAGAACTCTTCACATTGCAAAACGGAAACTCGATCCTCATTAAACAGCAATTCCCATTCCCCTCCCTCAGCCCTTGACAACCACCATTCTACCCGCCCATCCCTATGGATGTGATTGCCCCGGGACCCTCATAGACGTACTCATATAAGCGGAGTTATGCAGTATTTGTCTTTTTTGTAATTGGTTTAATTCACTGAACATAATGTGGCTTATTTTGCTGGTTTTATTTATTTAAGCATGTTTTATTGATTATGCTATTGCCTTGTCCCATTTTTTCTCCCTTTTATCCCCCTCTGCACTGCATGCCCCCTCCCTCCAGAATTCTGTCCCCCACTTAGGTAATGTCCATGGGTTGTACATATAAGTTCTTTGAGCTCTCTGTTTCCTATACCATTTTTAACCTCTCCCCATCCATTTAATGCCTAATAATTATGTTTCTTCTTCCCTGTACTTTTTCTCCCCTATTCCTCCCTTCCCCCTCCCCACTGAAAACCCTCTGTGTGATGTCCATTTCTCTGATTCTGTTCCTGTTCTAGTTGTTTGTTTAGTTTTTGTTTTTGTTGTTTTTCTTTGTTTTATTTTTTAAGGTTCATTTGTTGATAGTTGTGATGTTGTCATTTTACTGTTCATATTTTTGATCTTCCTTTTCTTGGATAAGTCCCTTTAACATTACATATGATAATGGCTTGGTGATGATGAACTCCTTTAACTTGACCTTATCTGGGAGGCACTTTATCTGCCCTTCCATTCTAAATGATAGTTTTGCTGGACAGAGTATTCTTGGGTATAGGTCCTTGCCTTTCATGATTTCAAATGCTTCTTTCCAGCCCCTTCTTGCCTGTGAAGTTTCTTTTGAGAAATCAGCTGATAGCCTTATGGGCACTCCTTTGTAGGTAATTCCTTCCTTTCCTTTTGCTGCTTTTGAGATTCTCTCCTTCTCTTTAATCTTGAGTAATGTAATCATGATATGTCTTGATGTGCTCCTCTTTGGGTCCAACTTCTTTGGGACTGTCTGAGCTTCCTGGACTTCCTGGAAGTCTATTTCCTTTGCCAGATTGGGGGAGTTCTCCTTTATTATTTGTTCAAATATGTTTTCAATTTCTTGCTATTGTTCTTTTCCTTCTGGCACCCCTATAATTCAAATATTGGAGCGTTTCAGGTTGTCCCAGAGGTTTGTAAGACTCTCTTTACTTTTTTGAATTTTTGTTTCTTCATTCTGTTCCTGTTGGATGTTTATTTCTTCCTTTTGTTCCAAATTGTTGATTTGAGTCCTGGTTTCCTTCCTGTCACTGTTTGTTCCATCAATATTTTGCTTTATTTCATATTGGGTATCTTTCATTTTTCGATCAAGCTCAATCAGTTCTGTGAGCATTTTGATTACCAGGGCTTTAAATTCTCCATCAGATAGGTTGGCTATCTCCTTATCGCTCAACTCTCTTTCTGAGGTTTTGCTCTGTTCAAAACCTTGGCCCTATTTCCTTGTTTGGGGCCCCTGTTAAGCTGTAAGGGAGCAGGGGCCTTAGGTATTCACTGGGGCAGGACAACCCTCCTGTGCACTGCTTGTGGGGGAGGGGCCACAGAGGAAACAAAGCAGCTCACCTGCTCGTCTCTAGCCCACTTTTCAACAAACTCTCATGTGAGACTGTGAATTTCTCCCACCGAGGCAACTGCTGTAGTTCACAGCAAGCTCTGAGTCTCAGTTTCCCCTTAAGTCAGCCCCTCCCATGCAGCCTGCTGCCTCACCACAGTCTCTTCTCGGGTTCTCTCCGTCCTCTGCCTTACCTGTCTGGTTGTTCTGTTTGACTGTTTCTTTAATTCTGTGGTTGTCGGAGTTCCATGTAGTTTGATTTTCTGGCACTTCTGGTTGTGTATTGATTTTAGATTGGTTGTTATTCTCCTTCTGGTGTGTAAGGACACCAAAGGTTTCTACCTATGCTTCCATCTTGGCTGGAACTCTGTACACCTGAAATTAATACAAAATAATATTGAATGTAAACTGTCATTGAAAAATAAAATTTAAAAAATAAACAAAAAATAATAATGCAGATGATCATGCCACATCCATAAATTTAAAAAATCTTTCCAAGTGATTGTGATATGCAGTCTGCTTTACTGAGGTGGAATCATCCACAACTATTGTGTGGACCTCCAACTTCTGGAGCTAGTGTAGTACAGGAAGCTTATATTACTCAGTATGTTCTGTCACTTGGATCTTCACTCTCTCCCCAGGTACACTGCATTTTTTTCCATGGAGGGTTTACCTCCCACAGTGGATTTACACACTATAGGTCCCCTTCCGCTTTCTATGCAGGACTCCCTTGTGAGCATGTCCTTGAATGAAGGTGGAAACACAGTCCAGATGGGCTGATAACACAACTTAGGCTGCCTCACAGCAGGGCAGGGCTGCCCAGATTCTGGTTGTCACAGGCTTTGGGTCTCTGAGTAATGGGGGGTTCCCCACCCCCTTTTCTAGACTGTTTTAAAATGCGGATTTTGTTATTTTTCACGTATGGCAAAGCCAATAGATGAGGAGACAGCTGCTATTCAAAAGTCAGCTTCTTGCACAAAGTTCCCAGGAGGAAGGGTACTCCCTGCCTCTGGGGGGCCACACAGGGAAGCCCCAGGTCAGTCGGGGGGGTGTGGGCCAGAGCCAGAGTGTGCCTTCCAGGGAAGGAACAGGGGAGGCAGGCAGGCAGGTTTCAGATGGACCAGTTTGACTAATTTCAGCTGGCTCTGGGCACAGGGCTGTCCCTCGCTGTCAGGTGGGTGGCTCTGGGGTAGTCCGGGTGGAGGGACAATGGCCTGAGTTGGAGAGCTCGGAGTGGAGGTGTTGGGGTATGAACACCCAGGACGGCTGGTTTGCATGTGACCCGGGCAACGCTGCTTATATCTCTAGGAATTGGCTAATCCTGGGAGGGGCTGTCCCTCCAGGGGCAGCAAGGCCTCCAAGATGTCCAAGTATAAAAAATGCAGAATAAAAACACACAATTAACACCAACTACCTCTCTCTTTGTTTGAAAAATTTCCTAGAGGCTTACTGGGTTGGCCAAAAAGTCTGTTGAGTTTTTTTCAGTAAAAATAAAAGACATATTTTACATTTTCACCAATAACCTTATCAATTTGGATATTTTGAGCACGTCAGCTATCTCCCACAGGGAATAATATTGTTCTCAATTAATATCTCGTTTGATGACTATCAAATTCAACTGTTCTACCCGACTATGGAACATAGTCCAGTGAGAAATCTCCAGCAGAAAACATCACAAACTGCCTTTGACACATTCAATCAGTCACAGCACCTTCTCCATATGCTTCACAAATCTTTCTTTGCATTCCAGTTGCTTTTTTACCTTGAAATAAAACATAACATGCCAAAAATTTTGCATATTTTCTTTCATCTTCAATATTAAAATGGCTACACAAAAACACCAATTTTGATATTGTTTTTAAATGCATGCTGATATGACAACTGTCACAATGCAATCTAACAAAATTGTTTTGAATAAAATTGAAGACAACTAAGTGCTACTAGAGCCATCATGTGGAAAAAATTGAATGAACTTGTTGGCCAATTCCATAGAAACAAACTAAGTAGACAGTATTTATGAGAAGTTGGTAGCAGTAGTCAGCAAGTAAAACTCTCCAGCAAGATGATTATGGCATCTTGGGGAGATTATTCTGGAAATTGGGGTGCAGAGAAGGTAAAGATACTTCAGCATGGAAATCTCAAGGCCAGAAGTAGAGGGTCACACTGACGTGGCCCTATGTCCACCCCTGGCCACAGTGCATGGCAACTGTGAGGTCTCATTGAGGTGATTTGCTTGGGTGCAGGCCATCCCCAGGAGGATGAGAGAGTGGACTGAATGCCGAGAATGCCCATCATACAGGAGGCTGGTGACAGAATCCACCCTCGAGAAGGTTGTTTGGATTCTAAGGCTAGAGTCACCTTTTCCTACTCTTATAGCATGCTTTCTCATGTAGAAATCCAGAAATCAGCAGGCCTGGGGGTGCAAAGCTCAGGGAGGCCAAAGGCAAACTCAGTGGCTTTGGGTTGGTGATGTGTAACCAAGTGTACAGAGTGAACGGAATTAACAAGTAACCAGGTTGCCAGAGGCCCTGGCTCCCACAGTGCTTGGCAGGACTCTGAGCAATGTTACCTGAGGGCAGGGTCTAAGCACCAGTCCTTCCCCACACTAGAATTATTCTAGTGCTACAGGACTTGCAGCTGGGGACAGCATGCTTTTGGGTTGGCTCTGAGCTGGTGGGGAGCCAGAGGGCATCTTGTGGTTGTGAGGCTGCTGAATTGGCCTAGGCCAGTGGCTTCTGGCCCAGTTCCCTGCTTTGTTACCTCATGGTTACTGAGCCCCACCCAGCATATCAAATGCCTCATGGCACAGTGATGCTGCCAGATGTGGAGATCCAGCTACCCAGGAAGGCTTCCTTTTTTTGGTTGGAAACCTCCAAGATGTGTGGGAGCCTTACAATGATTCTCTGTTCCCCCTTCCCCCTCACCCCACCTCCTACTGCTGTAGATGGAGATGAGGTCCAGGTGCTTGGTGGTTGCAAACAAAGAATATTGTAAAGCAAAACAATTGGGACATTTATTGTTGGCCAAGGTGGAGGCGTAAGTAGATATGCTTTGCTTCCTTGCACAACCAAGAGAAGGACAACAACCAATATAAAAACAAAAAACAACCAGAACTGCCAGAAAATTGAACTGTATGGAAGTTCAACAACTAGGAAGTTAAAGAAGAAATATTCCTCCAGACCAGTAGGAGGGGTGGAGATGGGAAGCTGGGGCGGAGAGGACCCACAGCAAGGCAACAGATTGGGTGAGGCAGCAGCTGGCAGACCTGCCAATTCCACATTTGTGTGCGGATAAGTTGAGAGGAACAACTGGGGAGCAAGACAGACAACACAACCCAGGGTTCCAGCGGGGTAAACTAAAACCTCAAAACTTTTGGCTGTAAAAAACTGTGGGGGTTGTGGTAGTGGGTGAAACTTCCAGCTTCACAGGAGAGTTCGTTGGAGAGACCCACAGGGTCCTAGAACGTACACAAACCCTCACACCTGGGAATCAGCACCAGAAGGGCCCGATTCGCTCATGGGTAGTGGGGGAAGTGATTGAAAGTGGAGCAAGAGCCCAGCAAGCAGCATTGTTCCCCCTCTGACCCCTCCCCCACACACAGTGCCACAACACAGTGAAGTGGGTTGTTGCCCAACCCTGGTGAATACCTAAGGTTTTGCCCCTTACAACACACCAGGTGAACCAAGACAAAGAAATATGGTTCAAATGAAAGAATGGATCAAAACTCCAAAAAGAGAACTAAGCCACGAGGGGATAGACAACCTATCAGATGCAGAGTTCAAAACACTGGTATTCAGGATGCTCACAGAAATGACTGATTACCAATGCAAAATAAAGGAAGAAGTGAAGGCTGTACAAAGTGAAATAAAGGAAAATGTACAGGGAACCAGCAGTGAAAGGAAGGAAACTGGGACTTAAATCAACAATTTGGAACAAAAGGAAGAAATAAACATTTAACTGGAACAGAATGAAGAAATAAGAATTCAAAAAAAAAAATGAGGAGAGGCTTAGGAACCTCTGGGACAACCTGAAATGCTCCAATATCTGAATTACAGGGGTGCCAGAAGGAGAAGAACAGCAGCAAGAAATTGAAAACGTATTTGAACAAATAATGAAGGAAAACTCCCCCCATCTGGCAAAGGACATAGACTTCCAGGAAGTCCAGGAAGCTCAGAGAGTCCCAAAGAAGTTGGACCCAAAGAGGAACACACCAAGACGCATCATGATTAAATTACCCAAGATAAAAGATAAGGAGAGATTTTTTTTAAATAAAGATTTTATTTTATTTATTTTTAGAGAGAAGGGAAGGGAGGAAGAGAAACATTAATGTGTGGTTGCCTCTTGCACACTGCCTACCGGGGACCTGGCCTACAACCCAGGTGTGTGCCCCAACTGGGAATCGAACTAGCAACCCTTTGATTCATAGGCCAGCACTCAATCCACTGAGCCGCACTAGCCAGGGAGGAGAAAATCTTAAAAGCAGCAAGAGAAAAGGAGACAACAACCTATAAAGGGATTCCCATAAAAGTATCAACTGATTTCTCAACAGAAACCTTACATGCAAGAAGGGGCTGGGAAGAAGTATTCAAAGTAATAAAAGGCAAGGACCTACATCCAATATTACTCTACCCAGCAAAGCTTTCATTTAGAATGGATGGATAATGTCAAGTTAAAGAAGTTCATAACCCCAAACCCTTATTATATGAATGTTAAAGAGACTTATCTAAGAAAAAGAAGAACATCAAAACTATGAACAATAAAATGACAACAAACACAACTATCAACAACTGAACCTAAAAACAAAGACAAAAACGAAAACAAAACCAAACTAAGCAAACAACTAGCATAGGAACAGGATCACAGAAATGGAGATCACATGGAGGGTTGTCAGCAGGAAAGGAGTGGAAGGAGAATGGGGGAAAAGGCACAGGGAATAAGAAGCATAATTGGTAGGCACAAAGTAGACAGGGAGAGATTAAGAATGGTATAGGAAATGGAGAAGCCAAAGAACTTGTATGTATGGCCCATGGTCATGACCTGAGAGGGTGGGGAATGTGCATGGGAGGGGAGTGCAGGGTGGAGGAGGATAAAGGGGAGAAAAACATGGGACAACTTTAATAGCATAAACAATAAAATATACTAAAAAACAACAACAAAAGAGTGGGACATTTATTAAGGAAAGTACACTTCCCAAGACACTGGCTATCTCTGGCTAGGGAATGGCCCTCTTCTATTGAAGGACTACTGACTTACAGGGTTTTTACTTAAGCTTCTACACATGCAATTTCCCACAATTCTCCTTGATTGCCCACCTAGGGAGGAAAACACAGTGCTGATTATTATCAGATGTCACAAGGATTCTTGGAAACCAGAATGCTTACTGAGGACAGCTGCAGTGTCTCAGAATTTCCTGTTCTATCTCCTGCCTCACTACTCTTCCCGGGACCTGGTAGTTTTGGATCCTTTATTCCTTGTGAGGGTCCTGAGCCCCCTCACCAGTAGGGCCAGAGACTTTATTGCTCTGCCCTTGTCCAGGGCTGGGCACTGGGAATGATCTGGACAGGAGGCAAGGGAATGGAGGTGGGGCGAAAGTGGGGACCATGCGTGTGTCTGTGCCGGACGGCAGGACTGCAGAATCTCTGCCACGTGTCCCTTTGGAAGCAGAGGTGAGTCCTCTTCTGTCAAGTCTCAGCCAGTCTGCTGGAGCTCTGGCCAACAAAACAAGGCAGGAGTGACCTCTCACCTTTCAAGCGGGGTCCTGACATGGACGTAGCTCCCGCCTAAGATCCTGGGATGGGTCCTCTTCAGGCCAGTGCCACACTCGGAGAAGCCCACGCTGCACAGAGAGGCCCGGTGAAGGAGGGGCAAGTGCGCATGTGCGGGTTTCAGCAGAGCCCCGGCCGACAGGAGGCGCCCCTCACGGCCACTGCAGGCCCCCGGGTGACACTTCGGATGCCCTCACACACACTCCACCAAGTGGGAGCAGCGGGGTCCCCATAACAGACACCCCTGAGGCTCAGGCCCTGGGAGCAAAGGCAAGTTTTTTAGTTACCATTTCAGAAGAGGAAGCCTACCCAGCTGAGAACCGGTTGGAGATGACAAAGACATGGAAGAGGACACTGCACCGGAGGATGACATAGTGAACACTGGCAACAACCTTGTAACCAGAGCGTTGTAGCTTTTAATCTGGATCCCTCCATTTTTGTGTCATACACTAGTGATAATTACAGTGGTGATAAAACGTCTTCCCTTTTTCCTTCGTCGGTGGTAAAGTTACTATGAGTGCACAGGCTGTGAAAAACTCCAGTTGGAGCTTGGCAGGAGGAGGGAACAGACATTGCCCAGGTAACCCAGATGCCCAAGCCAGGGGAGCGCTTTGGACCTCGGTGTGAAGGAAGGGGGCTGTGCGTGACTGTGGGGAAGGGGGTGGCGCGAGGCAGCCCTGGAGAGGGCTGGAAAGAGCACCTGCTGCTTGTTTTTTGTCCTGATTCCCTCCCTCCCTCCATGCAGCTCTGGGGGCTGTGCCAGGGGATCTTCTGCCCCTCCCCCCTCTGCTCACTGCAGGGGTGGGGGTGGGAACCAGCCGGGCATATGGGAGAGACTGGAGCCCAGCCCTCCCAGGGCAGGGTTCTTGAGGCAGCCCCCCTGGGTGGAACCTGGGATCTGCCACCTGGCTCTCTGAGCCTCCATTTCTTCATCTGTGAAATGGGAGACATCTGGGCACGATCCTGCTGAGCTGTAAGACTTTCAGTGTCCCAGCCCACCCCCAGGTCCTGCCCCTCTGCACAGCTCCCATCCTGACCCTCCTGGGGCTGTGCAGCTGACCCTTGGGAAAGCAGGCACAAGGCACCCCAAGCATCAGCCTGGGTGACTTCCATGTGTTCAGGGCTCTATCCTGTCTCCCACCAAAATGTTACGGAAAAGATGACTCAGATGGCCTGGGAGTTTACGAAGTGGAGTTTATTCACGCACACGGACCCAGAAGAGATAAAATTTCAAATTCTGGGCCCCAAGTTTAAACTGGGGCTGGTTTACATACTCTTGTTACAGAAGTGAAAGGAGGGGGAAGGGGGGCAGCTGCTGAAAGCAGGCAGCTGTTTTTTCAGGAACAGAAAGCGGAGTTAGCTAGCGTACGACCTTGAGATACGGCTTATCTGGAACTGGCTGCTGTCTGAGAATGTGAGAATAGCTTCTGCACAGTATCACAAGGCAAGCAGGGTTTATTAGCTGGGAATAAGAGGGAGAGTGGAGCCAACAGAAGGAGGATGGGGAGCCAACCAAGGGAGGTTAGGACTTGCTCGGGTGTTCTTAGGTCAGGGTTTTTAAACGCAAAAACCTGCGGTTGGGGTATTAGAGTCTGATTGGTTAGAGCTGGTTGCTGGGTGAAAGCTGCATCCTGTTATGCCAGATCAGCCGACCCCAGACCCTAATCTTAGGTAGGGCCTGCAGGCAGCTTCCCACGGTCCATTTTCTTGCCTGCTGATGTTCGTTCCTCCTAGGCCTGCCTAGGTCTAACACTGCACCTTCATTTTCATTTTCTGTTTTGAACCACAAGACCATGAAGGGCTGCTGGCAGTGGAGGGATCTTGCTGCTCTGGAGGAGGCGGAACAACCCTGCCCCAAGTCCTCACTGGCTTTGTAATTAGGGTGATGTCACAGATGATTTTAGGGACATAGTTTCTCCAGATGACTTACTTTCCAGGATGCTTGTAGGATTCTAATCTCCCCCCACACCCATGTTTCTCACTATTTCCTGTCTGTGGGCACAAGTGCAGTTTTCCCCCTAATAGAGAAAGGCATGGCAGTGCCAGCAATTCCTACAGCAGGGGACATGAGGAGCAACGGGTGGGCTCATTGGAGAAGGGGCTGAGTTGTTCACTGTAGGTTTTTCTTAGACTCACCCGAGGAATAAAAGCCAAATTAGCCATGAAAGTAGGCAAGAAGGGCTTTATTTTGGGGTTTATGTTCCCGGGCGGAGCTCTCTCCCTGTCAGCACTTCAGGAGAACAGTGAGAGAGAGAACCGCGCAGGGTCAGGGAGAAGGGGATTGTATACGGCTTGACTTCCCGCGGGAGCCAAGGATTGGTTCTTGATGAACAAAGAAGCCACATATCATTGGTGGTCCCTGGTCTTACATCACTACCTTTTCCGGGTCAGAGTTCAGGCGCCATATTACTTGTAGTCCAAACATCGGCTGTATTTGTAGTAAAAGACGGTGGCCATATTCGTCGGCCATATTTGTAGTCCAAGATGCTATAATGGTTTGTAATTAGGTTTCCTTTTGCCCTACCCCGCCCATCCTGACATTGACTACTTGTTGTTAAGGTGAAAAATGTGATGCTGGCAGCTAGGAAGTTGAATCTGGTGCTTTGAAAAGCAGGGGTAGTAGTGCTGGCTTCTTTTGCAGCTCAAATAGATCCATTTTTTTTTTGTCTGTTAAAGCAGATGTAACAGGGTGCAGTCAAGAGGGGGGCCCCAAATAGGGATTTGAAATGGGGTCCAGAATCAAAGTGTTCAGGAAATATTTGGATGTCCTCACCGCCCCCCACCCCCACCCCTCCAAGGTGTGGGTTGGTGGAAGGGACAAATGGAGCAGGGCCATTGAAAGCTGTTTTGCATAGCAACAGCTTTGCAGCTAACCTCTGGTGTGATCATTTAACATATCTATAACCTTTAACTGGGTACATAGATGTTTTAAATAGCTGTGGCCATGCTCTGAGCTAGGCGAATGGAAGTAACTTGCCCCCCAAGATGTAACTGGGGGGCAGGTCCCCTGAGTTACAGTGCCTGTGTGGGAGCTTGGAGATGATTGGCTCCATGACCTGGGGCCACACCTGCCCAGACTCATGATGGCAGCCCAGTAAAGCTGGAAGGATATGAGAGTGCTGGCAAGTGTAGCCGACTGTGGGAGGAGTCAGAAATGGGGCTGCAGAGGAAGATTGGTGTGGGGATTTAAACCCAGACTCGGCAGCCACTGTGGGGAGAACCATGTGGCTTTGCCAGAGTGGGGACTCCCGCAGCATTAGTAGGGGGAACCACCACTTGGCTTTAGCAGAAATCCCGGCGACATAGCTGATGGTGTTGGGAACCGAGAGAGGCCTACCAGCTGAGCACAGATTACTGGGAAGAATGGGGGGCTGCCTGAGCCACAGACTTCTATTTCTTTTCCTGAGATACGGTACCCCAGACTGGGCAAAGGGGGGAAGGAAGGACTGTGTATGTTTGTGGGTGTTTTAAGGGACTTTGGGATTTTGATGAAGACATTAGGTTACTACTTTAAGTCTGTATAGCATTAAATAAACACTTCCTTTCCTTTTTACGAATCTCTGGCATTGAGAGATGTCTTTCCTATAAGGCGGTGGACATAACGAACCTGGGGGGTTCCTTTTGGTAATAGTATATTGCCCTTGGCTCCCCCCTTACCCCCGTTCAGTAACACAGAGGCCTGCAGACGTATAGGCACAGTCAGTAGCATGTGCACAGACGCACATATCATCAGCACCTCCCAAAAACCTGATGTGGCCCTGGCTGGTGTGGCTCGGTAGATTGAGTGCCAGACTGCAAACCAAAGGGTTGCCGGTTTGATTCCCAGTCAGGAATGGAAATCAAACATGCCTGGGTTGCCGGCCAGGTCCCCAGCAGGGTGTGCTCGAGAGGCACACATTGATGTTTAGCTGTCTTCCTCCCTTCCCCTCTCTCTAAAGATGGATAAATAAAATCTTAAAAAAACAAACAAACCAATGTGCCTTGTTTCTGTATAATTGAAAGAGAGTTATAAAATAGACACCAGTAAAATATTCATTCCCAATACCTTTGAGCCCAGTTTAGAAGTGGAGTTAAAATACTGTAAACTAATCTTTCATATTTAATTATTTTTCATCTTGCCTTGTAGAAAAATTTTCCAAATCTGTTTTTTTTTATGATTTAAGATCATATAAAAAGGAAAAATAGTTTAGGTCTTAAAATTTTTTAAATTGATTTCAGAGAGGAAGGGATGGAGAGAGAAGTATTGATTTGTTGTTCCAGTTAGTGATGCATTCTTTGGTTATTCTTGCATGTGCCCTGGCCAGGGCTAGAACCTGCAACCTTCATGCATCTGGACGATGTTCTAACCAACAGAGCTAACTGCCCAGGGCCTCCTTGAAGTTTTGACTGGCTTACAGAATTGGCAGATTCCTCAATTCTAAAAGATATTTTTCAGGAAAAAATGGTAGCATTGCCATGGCTTTAAAGGTGCGGTATGGCTTTGGTGCCAGAGGGCTGCATTCAGGTGAGCGAGGGTCCTTTCACTGCATTTGCCAGAGTGTCTGCTCTACCAGATTCCTGATTGCCATGTTCATTGGCCTTTTGATGTTCCATTTCAGTCCGTCAGGCATTGCCTCCACGTTCACTGTTCATAACCGCCGAGCGCTGGCTGCTTAACCCTGACACCCATGAGCCATCAATAAGCAGTGCTCCTTTCAGACACCAAGCACTTCAGTCTCCCAAGCTGTTCCAGTCCTTTCCCCTCTGCCAGAAATGTCAGCATGGATGACAACAGCTGCTTGTTGTGGTCACGGCCACCACAACAGATTTCTATTGGCCACTGACAATATACGTATACAATTGATATTCACATATCAGTGATATATCATTGATACACATGCATGTCACTGGTATTAGATCTCTAACCTACATAATTGTAACATCTGTCAACACACTGCTGATATAAAAAACAATGACAAAAGCAATATTTTGGAATATTTCTAGAACTTTCTCAGTTATAATTAGTGAGTAGGTTCTAATTTTCACAAGTCATTGCATTATCACTGGTTACTCTTAATATGAAGCCAATAGAATTTGTTTGTTAGCAGTATTATGCTCTACTAGATTTTTATATAATTCAGGCCAGGCCTCATTTAGCTAAATAGAAAAGTATTTATTTAAAAATGATCAAAATTCTATGTATTCAAATAAGTGATGATTCTCCAGCAAGGAAAAAGAGAGAAAAATAAAGCCGGGTTCTGTCTTCCAGTAACTCACAGTGTGTGGGAGAGGTGGGCCTAGAGCAGAGCTGGTAGTGGCAGAGTCAGCAGGAAGCAGTTTCTCCAATGCTCACTAAGAATGTGTCTCTGGGAGAGATGCTCCAGTTTTGTCAGCAATTGCAGAGTTAATGTAGGAGCAGATAAATATTTCTCTTTGGTCTTTCAAAACCAATAGGCTTCCTCTTTGATGTGAAAAACTTACCGAGCCTGCTGTTTCCTTCAGTTGTTCTCCTACCCTTTCCTTCCATGTAAAACAAAACATGTACAATTGGAGGCTTGTGCTCTGTTTTTTCTCTTCTCATCACCTTTTTTTTTAAATTAACTTCCTATAATCTGCTCTTCACCAGGGACCTCTTATTCCATTGTCCTCTCAAAGTGTCTTAAGTGACTAGGATATATGTCCTCCTGCCAATAAAATATGCAAAACATAACTTCTAATAATATGCAAAAGCAAGCTTTTATTTTACTTCATTATTTAATTATCTTTTTTAAAATTTATTGGGTGGAATTGGTTAATAACATTTTATAAGTTTCAAATGTATCATTCAACAATACAGCATCTTTTTATTGTATTGTGTGTTCATCATCCAAAGTCTCCATCACCATTTATAGCCCTTTACACTTGTCTGTGGTGCCCCACCTCCTTTCTCCTGTGTTAATCTCCCTATACTGTTGTCTGTGCCTGTGAAGTATTTCTTTATGTTTTATTGTTTTTTCTTAATCCCTTCACCTACTTTTCCTAGCCACACAATGCCTACCCACTGTGAAATTTTCCAGTTTGCCTTCCGTATATATGAACCTATTTCTCTATTGTTGGTTTAATTTGTTCAGTAGGTTTCACATATAGATAAAATCCTGTGGTATAGGGTACCGATCTGCCTGGCAATGGCAAATGTAGCCCATCCCTAGTTCGGAAAGCAGGCACGAGCGAGGCGGCACACAGGAGCCAGGCCCACAGATCAGCTTTTCCATGGGGAACCAGGCCTATATTGTACCTAGGCTGCTTTGAGGCTTGTTTTTGCTAAATCTCCCTCACTCTAAATTGAGGCAGCAAATGTTTACTGCATATATTTAAAGTAACTTCCTAAAGTTTGTGCTAAACCTTCCAAGGATGGAGTGTAACCAGTTCAATCACTTTTCCCCTTGCACTTGCAGCATCCTTTTCTTTGAAGTAATCAGCAACATCCTTTCCTTTGTTATCTGTAAAAGGTAACCACCTAAAGAGAACCTGTGCATAGTACATGTGCACCATCCTCTGTAATGTGCCCAGAAAAGCAATAAAAGCCTGTCCAGGCAAGGGTTGGGGCACTCTCTCATTCAGAATGGCCATGCCGTCCTTTTTCTCCACAGGACTTCTGCCGTCCATGTGAATTTATTTGTTGCAGCCACAGCACACGGACCCTGCTGGTTGGCATCGCATCAATGTGGTACTTGTCTTTCTCTGATGGGACTGTTTCATACGGCATAATACTCTTCAGGTCCATCCACGGCATAGCAAAAGTACATTCCCTATGTATGTATGTATGTATGTATGTATGTATGTATGTATGTATGTATTTATTGTATGGCTGGGCAGTATTTTTCTACTGTGTAAATGTACCACAGCTTTGTTATCCACTATCTCCTGATGGGCACTAGGGCTGCTTCCAAATCTTGGCTATTACAAATAACACTGCCACAGTCAAGGGCTGCATGTGTTCCCTTGAATCAGTGTTTCAGGTTCCATTGGATACATTCCCAGACGTGGAATTGCCAGGTCACAGGGCAGCTCCATTTTAAGTTTTTTGAGGAAATCCCATACTGCTTTCCACCGTGGCTGTGCCAATCTGCCTTTCCACCAACACTGCATGAGGGTCCTTTCCTTCACATCCTTGTCAATACTTGTTTGTTGATTTATTGATGACAATCATTTTGACAGGTATGAGGTGAGATCTCATAGTGGATTTAATTTGCATTTTCTGATAATAAGTGATATTGAACATCTTTTCAGATATTTATGGTCATTTGTGTGTCCTCTTCAGAGAAGTGTCTGTTCAGGTCCTTTGCTCATTTTTTTTAATTGGTTGTTTGTTTTTTGGTGTTGAGTTTTAGTAGTTCTCATGAATTTTGGATAGTAACCCATTATCATATAGAACATTGGTAAATATGTTCTCCCATTCAGCGAGTTATCTTTTCATTTTGTTGATAGTTTCCTTGGCTGTACAGAAGCTTTCAGTTTGATACACTCCCATTGTTTAAGTTTTATCCATTTTTATTTTTATATCTGTTGCCCAAGGATATATATCAGAAAATATATTGCTACAAGAAATGTCTGAGATTTTACTGCTAGTTTATTTCTAGGATTTTTATGGTGTTAAGACTTTCATTTAAGTGTTTAATCCACTTTGAGTTTAATCTTGTGTATGGTGTAAGAATGTGGCCTAGTTCTATTATTTTGCATGTATATGTTCAATTTTCCCAACACAATTTTTTGAACAGACTGTCTTTACCCCACTGTATGTTCTTGCTTTTTTGTCAAATATTTTTTGACCAAATAGGCGTGGTTTTCCTTCTGGTTCTCTATTCTGTTCCATTGATCTATATATCTGTTTGATGCTTTAGAATTCATTATTTTACTATAACAAACCTTTATATTTTGTCGCAAACCTTTTATGAATGAAAAACTAAATAATTTTATTGTATAAATGAGTGATAAATGGATAAGATTGAACCTATGATTGTGATATTTTGTGGGCTGTCAAAGTCACACATGTGTTATAAAAAAATCTAGACATCGCCTCAAGGAGAAGTAAGAGACATGCATGTCCCACCAAAGGTGACCATCATGACTGGATTGGTGGCTCTCTCATGGTCTGCTGGTCTCATTATGTTTGTCTGTCTCTCTCACAGGAAGAATTATCATCACATATGTGTGTCTGCCTGAGGAATCACATGTATGTGGTCTACCAGGTAGGACCCTGGATGCACACCCTTGGTGCATGTGTCTCCCCTGAGAAGACTCCTGACGTCTTTATCTGTCGGCACATAGAGACCCCCTATCCGCTTTAGAGCTGCTCAGCTTGCCTTGTCCATGTGGACCAGGATTTGTGGATGTATCATCTCTCCATGGACATTAGAGTCTTTCCCAGGTCCAGGCAATTTCCTCGGTGCTCTGATGGGTAGCCAGGAAAATATGTCTGTGAAAAATTGTGCAGGAAGTGCTGTGGGGGGACCTCCTAGCATGAGCATTGCCAGGGGCAGGTACGCACCTGTGGAACTAGGATGGGCCCTGCACACTGTTCTTCCAGGGGAGGGGCCTTTCCCGCTTCCCTCTAGGGGATCAACTGGGGCCTCTGCTTCCTTGCTGTGTCCCCACAGCTGGTCACCACCAGACCAGAAGCCTGCCAGCCTGAGGGTGACAGTGCTCTGTCCCCAGTGTTGACAGTGCATGTGTTCCCGTTGGAGAGGTTGGGCATCTGTAGAGATTGGAAGTGCATGTGCATTCTCTGTCCTTTTAGAAAACAGGGACTCGAGAGATTGCTGCACCACAGGCATGTGGCACTTCCCTCTGGCCTTGTGTTGTGAGGAATGCCATCCAGCTTGTGGTTTGTGCTTCCAGATCTGTGTCTTCTCACTTTGTTTGGGCACAGGATGAGCCAGCCATTGCCTGACTTGCATCTGGCCCTAAGGTCAAACTTACCATCATGGTCTCTACCCCAAGATTGTGCACACACTTACCAAAGGGGATCCTTTTTTATATCTGATCTCTAATACCTCAGGGATTTTCCTCTTAAATAACAAGTATGTGAGAAAACAGAAAAATGCACCTATTCTAACATTCCACTTATAGGAAATGTGCAGAATAGGTTAAAAAGATGAGAGACAGAAAGCACATGAGGGGATGCCAGGGGCAGAGCAGTGGGGAGTGAGTACTTTTGGTGCAGGGTTTCCTTTAGGGGAAATGGAACGTCCTGCAGCTGGTCAGTGGTGAGGCTTGTACAGTGTCGAGAATATACATCATGCTCAAAAGTAGCACACTTTACAATGTTAACACTAGTATTTATTTGATAGTTAAAGTCAATCTTGCCGTGGAGGATGGGAATATGTAATTGAAAAATATAAAGGAAGAAAGTCAAACAGAGGTGGAAAAACAACTTCGTGTGGGAGTAGGAGAGCCAGTGGAATAACTCCTGGCTCTAGAACTGGCCCAGGTGCACTTTGCAGAGCCAGCTCCTCCCCAGTGGCAGGAACCAGGCCAGGTTCTAGGGAGGATTCTTCAGGCAGGTGGGGTGGGACATCCATCAGGTCAGCAAAGGCTGCACAGCCTGGCTGTGGCTCCTCAGCTGCAGCTAGAGCAGCTGCTGGATATGGAGTCACCCCTGGCAATGGGCAATCCTCCTGGCCTGGAGCATCATGCTGGTCTGACCCTGCATCCAGCTCCTCCAGATAATGGACAGGAGCTGAATCAGAAGCCTGCTCTGCCTCCTGGGCTCCTACTAGAGTCGTGAGAGGAGAAAAATCATCAATGTGCCCATATTTCTTTTTGCGCCCAACAGGCAGAACACAGCCAGAGCCTTCTAGGGAAACCACAGCCCCCAACCTGCTCTAGGACATCCTCTCCATGGACAGTACAGCAGATGGGTGGTCTGAGGCTGGTCTGTGCTCCAGAGCAGCCTCTGTGGGTGTCCTCTGTGTCTCTGGCACCAACCCCTCCCCATAAGCTTACTTGTACCTCTACCCACTACCCCACACCCACCTCGTCCACCTTCTCACCCTTGGGCTCAGCCTCCTTGGTCTCCATGTCATTTGACCCAGTTGCAGGGATGTGGCCACCAAGGTCCAAGATGGGTTCTGAAATCTTGAGTGGCCTGTGGAGCCTGGGCGGCTTCTTTGGGGGTGTCTTTTTTTGGCCAACCAAAGGCACAGGTTCCACAGGCCCCCAAGTGGCCACTGTCTCAATTGGCCTGCTACGGCCCTCTGGCATGTGGCCCACCAGCCCCTCACTGGTAGAGTCAGGGCAGGGTTTTTCATCAATAAGCTGCTCCTGCTTGGCTGGTGCTGAAGGTGGCAAAGGAGAAAAGATCACCCCTGTGCCTGCATTTCCCCCTTTCTCCCACAGACAGAACACAGACAGAGCCTTCCAGAGAAGCTGCAGCCTAGGGGCCACCCTAGACATACTCCCTGCAGACAGTCCAGCAGATGGGTGGTCTGATTCTCGTCTTCACTCCAGGGCAGCCCCTGTGGGTTCTCCCCTGTGTCTGGCACCAACCCCTCCCTGTAAACTTACTTGTACCTCTACCCACCACCCCACACCCATCTCTTCCATGTTCTCACCCTTGGGCTCAGCCTCCTTGGTCTCCATGTCATTGGACCCAGTTGCAGAGATGTGGCCACCAAGGTCCAAGATGGGTTCTGAAATTTTGGGCCTGTGGAGCCTGGGTGGCTTTGGAGGAGGAGTCCTTTTCTGCCCATCCATGGGCCCTGGATCCCCAGACCCCTGGGTGGCTACCACCACATTGGGCCTACTATGGCCCTCACTGGTGGGGTGCACCTGCCCCTCAGTGGATGAGATGGGGCCTGGGTCTTCCTCGAGCACCTCTTATTCTTCGTGGACCTGCCTTGAAGTCTACAATGAAAATGACTGGTAGCCGGACCCGAGGCCTCAAGCTCTGATGGGCTGCAGTTGGTGCTATTTCTGCCCACTGTAACTTCTGCTCCAGGATCAGGCCTAGCCCTGTGTCTGCACAGACCTGTACTCAGGGGCAATGAGGTTCTCATCCAGGGCTGGGGATGAACCTCAGGCAGAGGATGACACCCGTACTCCATGAGCACCCACGCAGCCTTGAAGACCTGGGTTTGAACATGACCAGCCCACCAGGCTTCTCACCATCCTCAGCATGTTCTTGCTTGGGGAACCCCATTAAACACACACATGCACACACAGGTAGGTGACATAAAGTGGCTCAGTTGGGATTGGAGTGGTGGCCTGACCCAAGCAAAACTACCCTAGGCTCCCTGTGTGTTACCTCTCTGTTCTGCCACAGGCTTGAAAATTGGACCCAGCGGTAGCTACAGGGACATATACCATCACCACCTCATCTCTTTGAGCCTTGGCCTCAGGATATGCACAGACAACAAGCAAACATCCTGCTGGATGAAATGCATCCACCTAAGTGAGCTGGGGAGAGGCAGTTTGAGAATGTGGCTGCCTGGTTACTGGGGTTCCAAGTTCTGCTGGGCTCGGTTATTAGGAAGTGAGGTCACTGTCTGGGTCCTCTACCCTGAGGGTCTCCTCAGACAGGAGCAGTGAACCTTGCCTGGGGAACACTCCCCCAAACCTGTTCTGCTTCCTGCCACAGAGGAGGGGCTGACTCTGACCCATGTCTCAGGACCACCTCTAGAGCCTCTTGTTGAACCAATACTTTCTGTCTGACCAGGATTTGTTTGTTCCAGCTCTATGACATTTTAATTTTCTAAATTTATTTTTTTACAGTGTGATTTATTATGTTATTGAAAGTTACTGCTTTTATTTCAAATTGTGCCACTCCAGAGCATGATGCGCTATCAGATGCTGTGCAAGCGTCACCCCTGTGCAGCTGCAGGGTGTTCCATCTCTCCAAAAGGAAACCCGCCCCACAAGGATGCAGTCCCTCTCCTCCCCACCCTGCCAGCCCCTGATGTGCTTTCTGTCTCTGCTCTGCCACCTACTCTGGACAATTTGATGAACAGGATCTTACAATAGGTGCCTTTTTGTTTCTGGTCACATATACTTGTTATTATCTGAAATACCGTTTCTGTTATTCAAAGGGACTTTCTAGACAGAATAGAGAGCAGTAGAAAGCAAAGAAGCCCTTTTGTAAGTGTGTGCATAATCTCGGGGTAGAGGTGGCTGTGCTAAATGAGACACAGGGCCACGAGCCAGTCAAGTCCATTCCAAAAAATTCAAGAGGATAGAAGACTTCCAAGCCCAGAATTATCCTAATTCTAAAACCAGATAAAGACAAGGAAAAATTACAGGTCAGTGATTTTGACAAATGTAGATGCTAAAATCCTAACAAAATATTAGCAAAGTGCTCAAGCATAATGTTAAAAAGTCATACACCCTGACCCAGTGAGATTTATTCTGGAGATGCAAGTTTGGCACAATATCCACACATCAAAAAATGTGATACACCACATAAACAAAATGAAGCATTAAAGTCACGATTTTAATAGATGCTGAAAAAGCATTTGATAAAATCCAACACCCATTTATGATAAAAACTCTCAGCAAAGTGGGAATACAGGGAATATACTTCAACATACTAAAGGCCATATAAGACAAACCCACAATCAATGTCATACTCAATGGGCGGAAACTAAAACTGTTTCTCTTCAGAAGATACACAAGTCAGGGGTGTCCGTTTTGCCCCTCTTAGTGCACATAGTACTAGAAGTACTCACAGCAATCAGAGAAGAAGAAATAAAAGGCGTCCAAAGTGGAATGGAAGAAGTAAAACTGTCACTAGTTTCATGCTACGTGACACTGTATCTAGAGAACCCTAAAGATTCCACCTGGAAACTATTCAAACTGACACATGGGTTGGATAAAGTAGCATGATATAAAATAAATATCCAGAAATCAGTTGAGTTTTTGACACCAATAATGAACTATCTGAAAGGGAAATTAAGAAAACAGTGCCATTGACAATTGTTTAAACAATAATAAAATAAAATACTTAGGAGTAAATTGACCCAAGACGGGGAGCATTTTGGTCAGTCTATTGAGATCAGGCTCCCAGGTGTACCACTGTTAGGTTCAAATAAAGTTGTGTAGAAATTCCAAAAAAAAAAAAAAAAACCAAGGGGGTAAAAGATCTGTACTTACAAAATTATAAGACACTGAGGAAAGAACTGAAGAAGATACAGATAGAAATATATCCTGTGGTCATGAACAGACAGAGACATTTGTTAAAATGTCCATACCATCCAAAGCAATCTAGAGATTCAAAGCATTGCTTTTAGCATCTTAAACTCAGAAACACTCCAGATGGTGAGCTTCAGACCACAGGAGAGCAGGACCCAATGAGCTCCAAATGTGGAGCACCCAAAGGGATATCTTTGGCTGGCACCAGACGCTGCAGGGCCGCATTCAGCTTTGTGAGGTCTGCCCCAGTGCAGCAGCTCATCATATACTGGTGGGGGCCCGTCCTCAGAGTCAGCCAGCCTGAGGGTCAGTCCCACTCATGGATGGGCCAACAGCAATGAAGATTCAACTACAGCAGGAAGCCCTCGTAACCCACACAAGGGACATTCCTGCAGCACCTAGCAGTGAGCCCCACAGGGCACCCATTACATAGGGCCACCATACTGAGACTGGGAGACTCAGCGGATTTACCTAACGCATAGAAACAAATACAGGAAAGCAGCCAAAACAAGGAGACAGAGACAAAGAAACACGCCCCAAAGGAAAGAACAGGAGAAATTCCCAGAACAATTACTAAGTGAAATGGAGATAAGCAGTCACATAGATACAGACCACACCATAATGGTTAAGGAGGGTCATCAAGAAACTTAGGGGAAGAAAGGATGAATGCAGTGAAAACATGAACAAAGAGAAAGTAAGCATATAAAAAAGGACATAGAAACCATGAAAAAGAACCAGTCAGGAATGAACAATTCAATGTCTGAAATTAATATATAGAAAGAACTGGCCACAGATTAAACGAAGCAGAAGCTGGAATCAGTGATTTGGAAAACAAGGTAGCAGAAAACCCCCAATCAGAGCAGCAAACAGAAAAAAGAATTTTAAAAATGAGTATAGTTTGAGGGAACTCCAGGACATCAAGCATAACAACATCTGTATCATAGAGGTCCCAGAGGGAGGAGAGGGAGAGCAAGGCACCGAGGCCCTATACGAAGAAATAATGACTGAACACTTTCCTAAGCTGACAGAGAAAATAAGCATCCAAATCCAAGCAGCACAGAGAGTTCCAAACAAGATAAACCTAAGAGACCCACACAAAGGCACACCATAATTCAAATGGCCAAGTTTAAAAATAAAGAGAAAATTCTTAAAAGCAGAAAGAGGACGGGAGTTAATTACCTACAAGGGAGCTCTCCTAAGACTGTCAGCTGATTTCTAAACAGAAACATTTCAGGCCAGAATGGGTCTGGAAGGAATAGTCAAAGTGTTGAAAAACAAGGACCTGCAATCAACACTGCCCAAGAAGCCTATTTTTTAAAAATCAAATAAGATATAAAGAGCCTCATAGATGAGAAATAGTTAAATGAGATCAGTACGACCAAACCTAAAATTCCAAAAACATCTTAAAAGGACACTTGTAAAGACAATGAAAAAAAAAAAAGAAAAAGAAAAAGAGGAACACAATGATAAAGCAAAATGGTAATAAATACATACCTATCAATAATGACTTTAAATGTAAATGGATTAGCCCTGGCTGGTGTAGCTCAATGGATTTAGTGCCAGACTGTGAATTGGAGGGTCTCTGGTTCAATTCCCTGTCAGGGCACATGCCTGGGTTGCAGGGCAGGTTCTCAGTTGGGGCACTAGAGAGGGAATGGCACAGTGATGTTTCTCTCCCTCTCTTTCTCGCTTCTCTTTGTCTAGAAATGTATAAGGAAAATCTTTGAAAAATAATAAATGTAAATGGATTAAATGCCACAATCAAAGACATGGGGTGAGTGAATGGGTAAGAAAATAAGATGCTTGTATATGCTGTCTACAGGAGACCCACCTCAGAATGAAAGACACAGACTGAGAGTAAAGGGTTTGAGAAAGACATTTCAAGCAATGGATGATAAAAACACACAAAAAAGTGGGGCAGCAATTCTTATATCAAAGGATATAATAAAAGACAAATAAGGACATTGCACAATGAGGAAGAGATACGTTTAACAATAGGATGTAAGCTCTGCCCACATTTACGCACCCAACACAGGAGCACCCAAAAATATAAAGCAAAGGCTGATGGACATGAAGAGGGAAATACAGTCATAGGAGTGGATATTAATAAACCCACTGACACCAGTGGATAAATCCAGGCATGAAATCAATAAGAAACAGCTGCCTTCAATAAACACACTGGACCATTGGATTGAATGGATATTTTCAGAGCATTTCACCCCAAAGCAGTAGAATATTCATTCTTACTAAGTGGTCATGGAACATTTTTCAGAATTGACCACATGTTAGGACACAAAGTAAGTCTCAATAAATTTCAGAAGTGTGAAATTGTATCAAGCATCTTCTGACAAGAATGGTATGAAACTAATAATCAAGAAAAAATACTGAAAAGCACACAAACACATGGAGGCTAATCAGCATGGTACTAAACAATGAATGGGTTAACGATGAGATCAAGGAAGAAATCAAAAGATACCTCAGACAAATGAAAATAAAAATGAAACAACCTACAGTTGATGGGACAAAGAGAAAAGTAGTCATAAGAATGAAATTTATGGAAACATACGCCTACCTCAAAAAACAAGAAACACCTCCAATAAACAATCTAAACTTACACCTAAAGAAACTATAAAAAGCAATACAAACAAAGCCCAAAGTTAGTAGAAGAAAGTAATAAAGATCAGAGCAGAAATAAATGAAACAGAATCTAAAAAAACAATACAAAATTTCAATGAAACCAATAGCTGTTTTTTAAAAGGATAAACAAGATTAATATATCTTAAATTACACTCATCAACAAAAAAATAGTGAGTAGTCAAAAAATAAAACAAGAAATGAAAAAGGAGAAGTAACAACTGACACCAAAGAAATACAAGGGATTGTAAGAATATGTAACATAAATTTATGTCAACAAATTGAACAATCTGGAAAAAGTGGATAAATTCTTATGCAATCTTCCAAAAATCAATCAAGAACAGATTGACTACAAATAATAAATCCAGAAAACTTACAACACACAAAATCCTGGACCAGATGACTTCACAGGTGAATGTTACTAAACATTCAAATATGAACTAACACTTATCCTTAAATTCTTCCTAAAAATTTGAGAGGAAGGAAAACTCGCAAGCTCATTTTATGAGGCTAGTATTATCCTCATTCCAAAACCCAATAAAGACACTACAAAGAAAGAAAATTATAGGTCAATATCTCTGATAAACCTAGATGCTCAAATCCTCAACACAATATTAAGAAAACAGATCCAGCAATACACTAAAAAGAAAGGACACCTGCCTGCATTCATCAGGCCTGTGTAGGAATTTTGGCTTGGCCTCTTCTTGGCTATGGGAACTTCATGAGCTATTAAACTCTCTGAGGTTTGGATTCCAAATCTTTAAGGGAAGTCATATTCCTACCTCATAGAAGTGAATGAGGTAGCTGATGTAAATTTCATGGGACAATGTCAGGGGACAGGAGGTGTTCAATAAATAGCAACTAGTACAGATGGTGGAGAAAAATCGTAAAATCCTCATAACAGGGAAGCAGTCATCCAAATGGTGTGAAACATTGACATAAGTGAAGTAATTTTAATATGGGGGCAGAACAGCCTTTCCATAGGCACTGTTTGCATGTCTTGCTCCTTGAAACTTTGGAATGTTTGAACTGGGAAAAATAACTTTGGAATAGTCCAAACCAAGTTTGAATTACAAACAACCATTTTTAAAACTCAGAAGAAAGAAGACATCCTGACCACAAGGACTAATGATTATGGAGTCTCTTTCTGGAGGTCAAATCAGTAACAAGACACACATAGCTTATTAGCACCAATAAAAACTTCTTTCTCCCATTTATGTCATCATTCTCTTCCTCTCCTCACAAAAATCCCTTGCCCTCGCCCTGTGATGAGAACATTATTTGGGTTTCTGCCTGAATTTGTGTTTCCAGATTCACAATTCATTTTGATCTCAAACTTTTATAGTTTCCAAAAAAAATCTTATACCATGAACAAGTAAAAATTATTTAGGGGATACACGGTTGGCACAATATCTGAAAATCAATAAACATGATATACCACATAAACAAAATGGAGGATAAAAAATCACATGATTGTATAAATAGATGCAGAAGAAGCTTTTGATAAAATCCAGCACTCATTCTCAGCCAAGTGGGAATAAGAGGTACATACCTTAACATAATAAAGGCCATGTATGACAAATCCACAGCCAACATCATACTCATTAAGCATATCTAAATGTATTTAATTAAGATTAAAAAGACAACAGGCATGTCTACTTTCACCACTTTTTAAACTATTATTTTATTTTATTGTTCAAGTACAGTTGTCTGCATTTACCCCCCCCCACCACCACTCCCCAGCCACTCCAGCCATCCCCGCCTCTTTTCCCTGATTTCACCCCCCTTGGTTTTGTCCGTGTGTCCTTTATAGTTGTTTTGGAAAGCCATTCCCCTCTTTCCCTCCATTGTCTCCTCCCTCTTCGCCTCTGGTTACTGTCAGATTGTTCTTAATTTCAACGTCTGTGGTTATAGTTCACTTGCTTGTTTGTATTGCTGATTAGGTTCCACTTCAAGGTGAGATCATATGGTATTTGTCTTTCATCACCTGTCTTATTTCACTTAGCACAATGCTCTCCAGTTCCATCCATGCTGTCATAAAGGGTAGGAGCTCCTTTCTTTCAGCTGCATAGAATCTATTGTGTAAATGTATCACAGTTTTTTTTATCCATTCATTTATGGATGGGCACTTGGGTTGCTTTCACCACTTAGCTATTGTAAAATGTGCTGCTATAAACATTGGGGTGCATAGGTTTTTATGGATTGGTGTTTCAGGGTTCTTAGATATAATCCCAGTAGTGGAATTGCCAGGTCAAAAGGCAGTTCCATTTTTAGTTTTCTGAGGAAATTCCATATTGTTTTCCACAGTGACTACACCAGTCTGCATTCCCACCCACAGTGTTCTGGGGTTCCCCTTTCTCCACATCCTCTCCAACACTTGTTTATTGCTTTGTTTGTGATGGCTTTCTGACTAGTGTGAAGTGGTATCTCACTGTGGTTTTAACTTGCATTTCTCTGATGGCTAGTGATGCTGAGCATCTTTTCAAAGGTCTCTGGGCCCTCTGTATGTCCTCCTTGGAGAATTGTCTGTTCAGGTATTTTGCCCATTTTTTAATTGTTTTGTATGTCCTCCTAGAGTGGAGTCATCTGAGTTCTTTATATATTTTGGCTATCAAACACTTGTCTGATATCATTGGCAAATATGTTTTCCCATAGAGTTGGTTCTCTTTTCATTTTATTGCTGTTTTCTTTAGCCATGCAGAAATTTTTATTTTAATGAAGTCACATTTGTTTATTCTTTCCTTTATGTTCCTTGATCTAGGGAACATATCAATGAAAGTATTGCTGTGTGGGATATCTGAAAATTCCTGCCTATGTTTTCCTCTATGACTTTTATGATGTGATGACTTATATTTAAGTCTTTTATCCACCTTGAATTTATTTTTGTGTATTGTGTAAGTTGGGGATCAAGTTTCATTTTGTTGCATGTAGCTGTCCAGGTCTCCCAACACCATTTGTTGAAGAGGCTGTTTTTACTCCATTTCATGTTTCTGCCCCTTTTGTCAAATATTAATTGGCCATACAGACTTGGATTCATTTCTGGGCTCTCTATTCTTTTCCATTGTCTCTCTGTCTCTTCTTATGTCAGTACCAGGTTGTTTTGATTACAGTGGCATTGTAATACAGTTTGATATCAGATATTGTGATACCTTCTACTTTGTTCTCAAAATTGTGGCAGTTATTTGGGGTCATTTATGGTTCCATATACATTTTTGAAATATTTGTTCTATATCTGTGAAATATGTTATTGGTGTATTAGTAGAGATTCCATCGAATCTATAAATTGCTTTGGGTAGTATGGACATTTTGATGATGTTAATTTTTCCTCTCCATGAACATGGTACATACTTCCATTTGTTTGTGTGCTCCTTAATTTCTTTCCTCAGTGTTGTGTAGTTTTCTGAGTACAGGTCTTTCACCTCTTGGTTAGGTTGATTCCTAGGTACTTTATTTTTCTTGTTGCTATGTCAAATGGGATTTTCCCCCCTGATTTCTGTTTCTGATATTTCATTGTTGGTGTACAAAAATGCCTTTGATTTCTGAATATTGACTTTGTATCCTGTTGTTTTGCCAAATTTGCTTACTAGGTTGAGCAACCTTCCTTAAATGCTTCTACATTTCCCATGTAGCAAAATGCTCCCTTGGAGCATTTTGTTTTTTGTGGAATCTATAGGATTTTCTATGTATACTATCATGTCATCTGCAAACAATGACAGTTTTGCTTCCTCCTTTCTAATTTGGATGCCTTTTATTTCTTTTTCTTGTCTGATTGCTGTGGCTAGGACTTCCAATACTATGTTGAACAGGAGTGGTGAAAGCATGCAACCTGTCTTGTACCTGATCTTAGTAGGAAAGCTTTTAGTTTTTGTTTGTTGGGTATGATGTTGGCTGTATGTCTCTGTATATGGCCTTTATTATGTTGAGGAATACTCCCTTTATTCCCACTTTGCTGAGTCTTTTTATCATAAATGGGTGCTGTACCTTATCAAATGCTTTTTCCACATCTATTTGATATGATCATGTGATTTTTGTCTTTCTTTTTGTTTATGTGATGTATGACGTTTATTGATTTGTGAATATTGTACCATCCTTGCATCCCTGGGCTGAATCCCTCTTGATCATGGTGTATGATCTTTTCAATGTATTACTGGATGTGGTTTGCCAATATTTTGTTGAGGATTTTAGCATCTATGTTCATCAGCAATATTGGCCTGAAGTCTTCTTTCTTTGTTTCATCTTTATCTGGTTTTTGGATTAGGATGATGATGGCTTCATTAAAAGAGTTTGGGAGTCTTCCCTCTTCTTGGATTTTTTTGTAATAATCTGTGAAGAATAGGTGTTAGCTCTTCCTTAAATGCTTTATAGAATTCTCCCGTGAAATCATCTGGTCCAGGGCTTTTGTGTGTCAGGAGTTTTTTGATTACTGCTTCAATTTTTTCAGCTGTTATTGGTCTGTTCAGGCTTTCTGCCTCTTCTTTGGTTTTGGAACATGTATTTTTCTAGAAACTTGTCCAGTTCATGTAGGTTTTCAAATTTCTTGGCATGTAGTTCTTTGTAGTCATTTCTTACAATCCTTTGTATTTCTGTGGTATCAGTTGTAATCTCTCCTCTTTAATTTCTGATCGTGTTTATTTGGGTCTTCTCTCTTTTTTTTCTTGATGAGTCTGCTTAAAGACTTGTCAATTTTGTTTATCTTTTCAAAGAACCAGCTCCTTGATTTATTGAACCTTAGAATTGTGCTTTTAGTCTGTATGTCATTTAATTCTGCTGTGATCTTGGTTATTTCCTTCATTCTACTTCCTCTGGGCTGTCTTTGTTGTTGTTCCTCCAGTTCCTCCAGTAGGTATAGGATTAGGTTGTTTATTTGAAATGTTTTATCTTTTTTAGGTAGGCTTGTATTGCTATGAACTACCCTCTCAGGACTGCCTTCATTGTGTCCCATAAATTTTGGATTATTGTGAGTTCATTTTCATTTGTTTCCAGAAACTTTTCAATTTCTTCCTTGATCTCATTATTAACCCATTCATTGTTTAATAGCATGCTATTCAATTTCCATGAGTTTGAGTGTTTGTGAGTTTTTCCTTGAGTTGGTTTCTAGTTTCAGTCTGTTGTGCTGAGAGAAAATGTTTGATACGATTTCAATTTTATTGAATTTGTTGAGGCTTGTTTTGTGTCTTATTATGTGGTCTCTCTTTGAAAATGTTCCATGTGCATTTGAAAAGAATGTGTATTTTGCTTCTTAAAGAAGAAGCAAAATGAAAGGCTCTCTATTTATCTGTTAAGTCCATTTCATCTAGGACATTGTTCAATGCTGCAATCTCTTTGTTGATATTTTGTTTGGAAGATCTTTTCATTTTGACAGTGGGATGTTAAAATCCCGCACTGTAATTGTGTTGCTGTCAATCTTTCCTGAAGTTGTACAAGATTTTCCTCATATATTTGGGTGCTCCTATATTGGGTGCATACATGTTTATAATGTTTATGCCTTCTTGGTGAATTCTTCCCTTGAGTATTATGAAGTGACCTTCTGGGTCTCTTTTTATGGCCCTTGTTTTGATCTATGTTGTCTGATATGAGTATTGCTGCCCCAGCTTTTTTTCCTGTCCATTTGCTTGGAATATTTTTTTCCAACCCTTCACTTTCAGTCTGTGTAGGTCTTTTGTTCTGAGGTGGGTCTCTTGTAGGCAGCATATGTATGGGTCCTGTTTTCTCATCCATTCAGCTATTCTATGTCTTTTGATTGGAGGATTTAATCCATTTACATTTAAGGTTACTATTGATGGGTACTTATTCATTGGTATTTTACTTCCTTTGTACCTGTGATCCTCTCTCCTTCATTCTTTTTTTTCCCCCTTTTCTTAAAGCAGAACCTTTAGCATCTCTTGTAGAGTTGGTTTGGTGGAGGTGTATTCTTTAAGCCCTCTTTCGTTGGGATACTACTTATTTGGCCTTCTATTTTAATTGAGAGCCTTGATGGATAGAGTAGTCTTGGTTTCAGGCCTTCACTTTTTATTACTTGAAATATTTCTTGCCATTCCCTTCCAACTTGGAGCATTTCTATTGAGAAGTCAGCTGCTAGTCTTATCAGGGATCCCTTGAATGTTGCTTCCTGTTTCTCTCCTGCTGTCTTTAAGATTCTCTCTCTGTCTTTGAGTTTTGCCATTTTAATTATGATGTGTCTTGGAGTGGGCCTCTTTGGGTTCCTCTTGATCAGGACTTTCTGTGTTTCCTGGATTTGTGTGACTTTTTCTCTCATCAAATTAGGGAAGTTTTCCATCATCACTTTTTCAAACAGGTTTTCCATCCCTTGCTCTTATTCTCCTTCTGGTATCCCTATTACACAGATATTATTACGTTTATGTGTCTGGCAGTTCCCTTCACACCTGGGAGTCACACCTGGAGCTGGGAGTCATGGCAATTAGTTCTAAATCAGGAGGTTTCAGGCTGACGGTCAGGCTTGAGTTTGTTTTGCTGTTTTCTTTGGGTTCAGGGTCTGGGTTCTGGACTCTGTTAAGGACTGTTTGTGTAAGTTTTAAAGCACCTGCACGGGAGATGCTTTCCAGCAAACTCCCCAGTCTGAGAACAGAGACTCAGAGATACAGTAGTTAATTACACCTGTCAGACTCAATGGAAAAGAGAGCCACCTCTGGTAAAGAGGGCCCGAAAGGGGCTTTTTCTTTAAAGGAGCTTTTTCCCCCCTTTCAGTCCCCTCTCTGATTTTAAGATAGATTTATTTGTTTTTAAATATTTTTTATTCATTATGCTATTACAGTTGTCTCATTTTCCCCCCTTCATTCCCCTCCACGCTGCACATCCTCTCCCGCCCACATACTCCCCCTTGTTCATGTCCATGGGTTGTACCTATAAGTTCTTTAGCTTCTACATTTCCCATACTATTCTTATACTCCCCCTGTCTATTTTCTACCTACCATCCATGCTACTTATTCTCTGTACCATTTTCCCCTCTCTCCTCCTCCCACTCCCTTGTTGCTAACCCTCCATGTGATCTCCATTTCTGTGGTTCTGTTCCTGGTCTAGTTGTTTGCTTAGTTGGTTTTTGTTTTAGGTGTGGTTGTTAATAACTGTGAGTTTGCTGTCATTTTACTATATATGTTTTTTATCTTCTTTTTCTTAGATAAGTCCCTTTAACATTTCATAAAATAAGGGCTTGGTGATGATGAACTCCTTTAACTTAACCTTATCCGAGAAGCACTTTATCTGCCCTTCCATTCTAAATGAAAGCTTAGCTGCATAGAGAAATCTTGGATGTAGGTCCTTGCCTTTCATTACTTGGAATACTTCTTTCCAGCCCCTTCTTGCCTGCAAGGTCTCTTTTGAGAAATCAGCTGACAGTCTGATGGGAACTCCTTTGTAGGTGACTGTCTCCTTATCTCTTGCTGCTTCTAGGATTCTCTCCTTCATTTTTATCTTGGGTAATGTAATTGTGATGTTCATTGGTGTGTTCCTCCTCGGGTCCAACTTCTTTGGGACTCTCTGAGCTTCTTGGACTTCCTGGGAGTCTATTTCCTTTGCCAGATTGGGGAAGTTCTCCTTTATTATTTGTTCAAATAAGTTTTCTACTTGTTGCTCTTCCTCTCCCCATTCTGGTACCCCTATAATTCGGATGTTGGAACGTTTAAAGATGTCCTGGAGGTTCCTAAGCCTCTCCTCATTTTTTTGAATTCTTATTTCTTCATTCTTTTCTGATTGGTTGTTTCTTTCTTCCTTCTGGTCCACTCCGTTTATTTGAGTCCCAGTTTTCTTCCCCTTACTATTGGTTCCCTGTGCATTTCCCTTCATTTCACTTAAAGTAGCCTTCATTTTTTCATCTGTGACCAAATTCCGCCAATTCTGTGAGCATCCTGATCACCATTGCTTTGAGCTATGCATCTGATAGTTGGCTATCTCTTTATCACTTAGCTGTATTTGCTGTGGAGCTTTGATCAGTTCTTCTGTTTGGACCATGTTTTCTGTTGTTGTTGTTTTGTTTTTTGTTTTTGTTTTTTGGTCACACTTGTTACATAGTGAGAGGCAGAGCCTTAGGTGTTCACCAGGGTGAGGCAACCCAGGGGTTGTGATGCTGTATGCAGGGCAGGGGTCTGAGAGGGAACAATGGCCTTGCTCTGTTCTCTGTCGGATTTCAGTCCCTTCCACCACTTCCACCAAGGAAACTGGGCCTTTCTGGTGCTGATTCCCAGGTGGGTGGGTTGGTGGCCATTCTAGGACCCTGTGGGTCTCTGCAACAAACTCTCCTGTGAGGCCAGGAGTCTTTCTCTGCGCCTCAACCCCCCACAGGTGTTTTCAATTGGTGTTTGAGGCTTTATTTCCTGGTGCTGGGACCCTGGGTTGCTTGGTCTGTCTCACTCCCCAATTTTGCCTGGTTTATCTGCGTGTGAATGTGGGATGGCCCAGTCAGTCAGCTGCCTTGTGTGTAGTGCCTCACTTCACAATTGGCGCTTCGCTGGGTTTGCCCATTGCCACCCTGCACCCAGGGTCTGCCAGATGCCGCCTGCACGCCCAGGGTCCGCCTGTTGCCGTCTTGAATGCCTGGGGTGCCTTGCACGCAGAGTACCACTGCTTTTTGTGTTGCTACCACTTTCCACCCAGCCACCCGACTCCACGCCTCCTACTGGTCTGGATGAATGTGTCTATTTAAACTCCTTGGTTGTCGGACTTCCATACAGTTCAATTTTCTGCCAGTTCTGGTTGTCGTTTTTTTTCTAAATTGTTGTTGTCCTTATTTTTGTTGTGTGAGGAGGCACAGTGTGTCTACCTATGCCTCCATCTTGTCCCAGATTTATTCTTAATGACCTGGCCTGGTTCTGGTTCTGGGGAGTAGGGAGGAAGTTCTCTTCTTCTTATAGCCACATCCTGAGGGTTATGGACGTAGAGTTGTCCTTGCCTGTGAGTCTGGATAAGGGCTATTAAGAGGGAGAGGGTGGAATTGGATGGCAGGAAAGGCAGAAACCATTGCTGGGGGTCATTTGTGAAGGACGTCCCCTAGAGCCTGAATGCTCTAGCAGATAAAAGATGTGAGGTATTGCAGGAGATCTGGCCCGGAAGCCAGGATAAAGAGTAAAGTTGCGATGGGTCCAAGAAAAGGACTTAGCCAGGAAAACCAAGACCAGGTATTGTTTTTTAAAGTTATATTTCACTGATTATGCTATTGCACTTGTCCTGATTTTCTACCTTTTCCCCCTATGCCCAGTACCTCCCTTCCCTCCAGCAGACTCCCCCTTTAGTTCATGTCCATGGGTCCTGCATATAGGTTCTTTGGCTTCTCTATTTCCTATACTATTCTTAACCTCCCCCTGTCTGTTTTATGGCTACCTATTACACTTCTTATTTCCTGTAACTTTTCCCTATATTCACCCCTCCCCCTCCCCACTGATAACCCTCCATATGATCCCCATTTCTGTGATTCTGTTCATGTTCTAGTTGTTTGCTTAGTTCTTGTTTTACTTTTTTAGGTTTAGTTGTTGATAGTTGTGTTTGTTGTCATTTTACTGTTCATAGCTTTTTATCTTCTTCTGTTTCTTAGATAAGTCCCATTAACATTTCATATAATAAGGGTTGGTGATAATGAACTCCTTTAGCTTAATCTTGTCTAGGAAGCACTTTATCTACCCTTCCATTTTAAATGATAGATTTGCTGGATAGAGTAATGTAGGTTATATGTCCTTAATTTTTATCATTTTGTATAGTTCTTTGAAGTGTGCTCTCCCGGCCGGCAGTGTGCACGCAAAACACTGCGGATGGCTCGTTGAAACACGAGAAATAATCATGCACAGAAACAGTTTTCTGTGGGGAAGTAAAGAATGGAGTGGCCATTCTGCAAGTCGGGGAGCGCCCTGTTCCTTTACTCCAGTGGGTTTTTATTGAGAAAGTAGACACAGTTTGTGGATTCACAGTCTGGCAGAAGGGATCAAAGGGAACAGGTAACTTACAAAGATGCTAACAGAGTCCCTGTTGTGATTCTGGGCAGAGATTGGAGTTTTATCATATGAAAAGGACTACATGGCTCAAAGGCCTAGTTTTGGTTTCCTGTCTGTGCTTTTAAATTCTAAGTTAATAACATCCTCCAGCAAACAGATCTCACAGGATCTTGCATATTCTATGTCCCAGGCCTGATTACCCCGGGGGTCCTCCATCTCTGGTCTGAGCTGCCCCTTTGGCTGTTTGCTTAGCCCTGAGAAGGGCAGGAGACAGAGGCAGCCAGGAGACTTGGATTTAAGTACAAAGACTCAGGCTAAGAGGGGGCAGGGGTTAATGTTGATCACCCCTTTCTTTTCACAGCCCCTTCATTTCCACAGCCTCATGAGTCTTATTCCAGAGGCCTTTATGTGGTCAGCACCTGTCTTAGGTCACCCCTTCATTAAGGAGTCTTACCCGTCATTGGTAAACTGTTCAAGCATTTAAAGGCCAGGCACAGAACAGGCAGCGTTCATGCCAGGGGAATAAGTTTTGTCTCCTTAGTGGCTCCTGGTCCAGAGGTCTCTCACTCAGTCTAAGTCCCAGGGGGTCACAGCTTCCTGAGACCAGGCAGGGTGGCCCTCAACAGTTCTTGCCAGTCCCTTCTTGCCTGCAAAGTTTCTTTTGAGAAATCAGCTGATAGGCTTATGGAACCTCCTTTGTAGGTAACTCTCTGCTTTTTTCTTTCTGCTTTTAAGATTCTCTCTTCATCTTTAGTTTTGGTTATTTTAATTATGATGTGTCTTGGTGTGGTCCTCTCTGGGTTCAACATGTTTCAGACACTCTGTGTTTCCTGGACTTGTATGTCTATTTCCTTCACCAAAGTAAGGAAATTTTCTTTCATTACTTTTTCAAATAAGTTCAATTTCTTGCTCTTCCTCTTCTCCTTCTGACACCCCTATGATTCAGATGTTGGCATATTGTAGGTGTCCCAGGGGCTCCTTATACAATCATCATTTTTTTTTTTAATTCTTATTTCTTCTTTCTGTTCTGGTTGAATGTTGATTTCTTTATTATGTTCCAACTTGTTGATTTGATTCCTGGCTCCCTTCCCTTCACTGGTGGTTTCCTGTGGATTTTTCTTTATTTTACTTAGCATAATGTTAATTTCTTCATGTTGTTGCCATATTCCATGAGTTCTCTGAGGTCTGATCACCGTGTTTTGAACTCTGCACCTGATTGGTTGGCTGTCTCCATTTCATTTAGCTTTTTTCCTGGTGTTTTGTTCTGTTCTTTCCTTTGGGCCCTATTTCTTTGTCTCCTCAACTTAGCAGCCTCACTGTGTTTGTTTCTGTATATTAGGGAGAGGTGTATATACTCCTTGTCTTAGCGCACTTGTTAGGTTGTATGACATAGAGCCTTAGGTAATTGCCATGCAGTAGTAACCTGCTTCGCAGCATCGTGGCTTTGTGTGGGGAGAGGACTTGGAGTGGGGACAGTGATAATGCCTGTCTTCTGGAGGTTTGCCCTGGGCTCACCCCATTTTCAGTCACTTCACCGACTTCCCATGTGCAACTGGTGCTCTTCCAGCTCTTGCCCTGGTGGTGAATCCCAGTGTGGGTATGTTTGCGTACGTTCTAAGTTTGTGTGGGCTCTTTAAACAGGCTCTCCTGTGAAATGGGCAGTTTCTTCTGCTGCTCCAACCTCCACTGGTTTTTATAGCTAGAAGTTGGGGCTTTATCTTCCTGGCACTGGAACCCTTGGATGTGTGGTCTGGCCTCATGCTGGGACTGCTCACTCCCATGGTATCCCTCCTGATTTTTATCCACCACACATGAATGTGACACTGCCCATTGCACCACCACCCCTCTGTGTCACACTGCGTCTCTTTGCGTCTCTACCCTATCTCCTTGTTTCCACCCTTCCTACCTGTCTGGATGAATGTGGCTTCTTTAAATCCTTGGTTGTTGAATTTCCATACAGTTCAATTTTTCTGACAGTTCTGGGTGTTATTTGTTTTGAGGGGAGTTGTAATTCTTCTTGTAGTTGCATGAGGAGGTGGAATATCTGCCTATGCCTCCATCTGGACTGCAATTCCCAGATATTGGTTTTAAAGTTCCACCAATCAAATCCTCCTGATGCCCCCTCCTTATAGATAGAATTCTTTAGCCCTGTTGACTATGCCCCTTAGGTTGGTTAAAAATAAACAGCAGTCATAAACATGGCTCAGGTTCCTTCTTGGTTAGTGGGCCTAAACATGGAGCCGTCTGTTCTGTAGGACTACTCCCGCCAGTGAGGTGGTTTGTTCCTCTAGGGTATTAATTTGGTAGGCTAAGTCAATTATTTGGTCCTTTATTTCTAAAGAAAGCCAGCAGACCACGAAAAGGGAGTTTAAAAGGCCCCCAGTGCCAGCACCAACTTAGGCCAGGATGCCCATTAGTCTGACTTTAACTAGGCCCTCTCTTTTGACTTTTGTGGATTGTGAACATATGGGAAAGGGTATACTGTTGTAGAAAAGGGTGACTTTAGGAATAATATAAATGAGAGTGCATGTGCCTGTCCAATTAGCCGGCAGACAGAGATAGGCCTTATGTCCGCAGAGAAAATAAATGTGGCTTTGTGAGTTTTGGCAAATATCTATAGCAATGGTGAAGTACGGCTAGTCTAGGCTTGATAAGAATGCCCCAGTGCCTTTGTAGGTGATGGCTAGAGCTGTCCCAGCTAGTGGGGGAAGACAGGCAGTGTGAGCTGGGGTGGAGGAATCACTGAAGGCCCAACTGAAGGAAGGAACTGTAGGGTCCCAGCCTACAGCATGGTTTTGGGGAGTGGATAGCCTTCAGCAGTGAACCCATTGTCCTGTGTAATGTGGCTAACATCAAAAATCATGATAGTTAAAGGGACAGCTGTTACTGGGGCTAGGGCAGCTGGAGGTTCCAAAGTAACTAAACTGTGCCCAGGTGGTGGTTATATTTGGAGGTGTGGGGATATAAATAGAGTAGAAAGGAGAGTTGGAGTAGTAAGTGGGGCTAGTTGATGTCACAGTACCTAAGGAAACCCATGTTCACCTCTGGGACAAGGTAGAGACTGACTGTAGGCCTTGAAATTGTTGGGGAAGGATCCAGCCGGAGGTCCTGGCCTAGTCTCTGCTTGGCCAAAGAGATGAATTGAGGAAAATGTAGGTTTTGGGAGGTTAAAATGGGCTTTTTGGTGTAAATGCTTGAGAAGTATGTGATCTACCATGGGCTGACCCGTTTATTAACAGCCCATGTAGGTGGACCAATATAGGCTGGGACTGGGTTGGTTTCTAGTTGGCCCTATTCTGAAGGAGGGACAGGAATGGCTAATAGTACTTCCCTAGGAGAGGTGTTGGTGCCAATCCAACAATTCTTGAAGGGCTGAGTGGTTTCATTGTTTAGAATATTAAGGGTCTTCTGCACAGAAGGAAAGTAAGGATGTTGGAGAAAGGCATTACCCTAGGAAGAAAGTATAAGAAGGAGAGAGAGTGATCATATATGGCAGGTACAAAGGAGACTTCGCCCAGTGCTATAAGAAGAGCTGTAATGACACCCGTGATAAACAATAAGGAGGGGCATGAGGAAAAGAAGAAAAATTATGACATAGTAATACCAGAGCACATTGAAGTATAGTTTATAAGGGGCTCAGGTGTCTGTCTGCTGGAGCCTGGTGAGTTGGAGCTTGGTGTCTGTCAGAGCCTGGCTGGAGCACAGAGGTGAATTCAGAGCTGGAGGTTCGGGCTTGCTTGCAGGTGGGTCAGTGTTCCTTAGGTGAGAGAGATGAATCCAGGAGGGAGGCCCGATGAGTTTTGCAGCTGTAGGAGGAGTAAGGATGCCCTGGAAGGAGCCCTTCCTGGGAGACTGAAGTGCTTTGGTTTGCCCAGGGAGGCCTCTGAGTAGGACCCAGTATCCAGGCTGTAAAAGCTGGGCTGTGGGCAATTCAGCAGGTTGAGGTAAATAGGTGTCTAGGTAAATAGGTGTCTGCATATTAGAGGAGGGGATGTCTAGTTAGCTCCAGGTCTGGGAGGTTATTACCTTGAACTAGAGGTGAGGTTGATGGGAGGGGAGATATAAGTGACGGGTGGCCATACATGAGTTCGAAGGGGCTGATGAATAGAGGAGTCCTGGGGTGATCAGAGTCTGGGAATGTAAAGGGAAGAAGCTCCATCCAGCTCTGAGTGACTTCGGGTGAGAGTTTGGTGAGTTGATTGAGACTAGAGTGTGTTTTTCCCCAAAGGTTTTATTTATTTATTTTTAGAGAGGGGAAGGGAGGGAGAAAGAGAGGGAGAGTGACCTCAATGTGTGGTTGCCTCTCACATGCCTCCAACTGGGGGCCTGGCCCAAAACCCAGGTATGTGCCCGGACTGGGAACCCAACCGATCACTTTTTGGTTCATAGGCCAGCACTTAAATACACTGAGCCACCTCAGCCAGGGCCCTAGGGAGTGTCTTTTCAACCTTACCGGAGGGTTGGGGATGCCAGGCTGCATGTAGCTTGTAAGAGATGTTTAGAGCCTGAGAGATTTCTTGGGTGACCTGGGAGGTAAAAGCTGGACCGTGCCACTCTGGAGTAGGTCTGGAGTCCAAATCAGCTGATCCCGTGGAAGATGACCTTAGTGTGCCACAACCAGCGTGGCAGGATCGGTCAGGTCCCAAGTGAAAGCAACAGGGGATTGAGAAATACAGAGACAGAGTCAAAGCAGGGTCGGGCGGAGTCCCTTCTCTGGGATGCAGAGGAGGGAACTGTTTATTGGTGAAGTCAGGCTGTATATATTGAGACAGCTTTGAAGCAGAATGTGAGAAAGACAAACCGCAAGGTTAGGTACGTATTATTTTTTAAGAACATTTGCTGCTCCTTCTTGGTACAGTGATATAGCAAGCAGCCAAGTCATTCTTTTCTTACAACCATCTATCAGGCAGTTGTCTGTGGCCTAGGGCAGCTGTGCTGAACCCGAGGCCTGCTTCCAACCCCCTTGACATGCATTATCCTGCTTGGCTCTCCACATTAGTGACCTTGGAAACCCATTCAGTAGTGGCAAAGAAGCCTTCTATCCACCCAAGAAAGCGTCAGTAAGAGTGAGTAGGTGTTTGTGTTCATGACGGTGGGGCATGTGGGTGAAGTCTAGTTGCAAGGCATGTCTGGGGAAGTGTCCCCGCAGCTGGTGACTGATCTGCTGGCAGATGCAGCAGTCTTTGGTGGTTTCTTTAATTTAGTATGTAAGTGGTCAGAGTGTAGGAGGGGGAAAGGAGTGCCTTTAGGGGCTGACGCCCAGTGTTGAGGGAGTTGTGCAGATGTAAGGTGGAGATCTCCTGGAGTTGAGGGGGAATCCACAGGATCCAGCAGAAGTAAGGCCTGCTTGAGTGTGGGTGATATGGTAATAATATGGGTGTAATAATTTATAGTTTCATTTGTATATTTTACCTAAAATGTCCTATGGC